>CM019067.1:319134077-319136577 GCA_009667805.1 Leptobrachium leishanense | reverse complement strand
CACCCAAGCAAGTGCAGTGTCACCGAGACCCAGAGAGTTGAGGGTCTGTAGAAGGAGGGGTGGTCAACAGTGTCAAAAGCAGCCGATAGGTCAAGCAGGATGAGAATAGAATAGTGGCCGTGTTTTTTAGCAGTTAGGAGGTCGTTGGTGACTTTGGTGAGGGCAGTTTCAGTTGAGTGTAGCGGACGGAAGCCAGATTGCAGGGGGTCAAGTAGGGAATTGGAGGACAGGAAGAGGGAGAGGCGGTTGAAGACTAGTTTTTCTAAGAGCTTTGATGTGAAGGGAAGCAGGGATACAGGGCGGTAGTTGGATGGAGAGTTGGTGTCTAGGGATGGTTTCTTTAGTAAAGGGGTAACTAGCGCGTGTTTGAAGGCGGATGGAAAGGAGCCAGTGGAGAGAGATAGGTTGAAGATGTGTGTGAGAGCAGGGGTGAGGGAGGAGGAGAGGGGAGGAATTAGATGTGAGGGAATGGGGTCGAGCGGGCACGTGGTGAGATGTGAGGAGGACAATAAGGAATTGACTTCCTCCTCAGTGGTTGGGAGGAAGCGGCAGAGGGTGGCAGAGGGGACCTGTGGGAGTGGAGGTGGCAGATAACTATCTTGTGTTGGGATGTTGCTTCTGATAGTTAGAGTTTTACTGAGGAAGTAGTCTGCCAGGTCTTGAGCGGCTGAAGGCAGCTGAGGGGGGAGGTGCAGTGGGTGGAGGAGGGTGTTGAAGGTGGACCAGAGCCGTTTAGGGTTGGAGGACAGCGTAATATATAAGAGATGAGAAGAAGGATTGTTTGGCCAAGTGGAGGGCAGAGGTGTATGACCGGAGAATAAACTTGAAGTGAACAAAATCAGCTTCAGAGTGGGATTTCCTCCAGGCACGCTCTGCAGTGCGGGAGCATCTTTGCAGGTAGCGAGTTTGGAGGGTGTGCCAGGGCTGAAGCTGGCGGCGTGGGGCCTTGCAGAGTCGAAGAGGAGCAAGAGTGTCTAGAGCAGAGATAAGCGTAGTGTTGTAGTGATTAGTGGCAGCATCAGGGCAGGTGAAGGATGAGGTATGAGGGAGGTGGTGAAAGTAGGTTGGAGAATTGATGGGGTCCACAGCATGTAGATTTCTGCGAGTGTGTGTGCGGGGTGGGGAGCAGGGGTGTTAGGAAGTCCAGATAGGTTGAAAGAGAGAAGGTGGTGGTCAGAGATGGGGAAAGGGCGACATTTGAAACTCAGAAATGGAGCAGAGGTTGGAAAAGACCAGGTCAATAACGTGACCATCGCGGTGGGTAGGGAGGAGGGAGGATTGTGTGAGTCCAAGGGAGGACGTGAGTGAAAGAAGTTTGGAGGCAGCAGGAGCGGAAGGATCGTCAATGGGAATGTTGAAGTCCCCGAGAATTAGGCATGGAAGATTAGAAGACAGGAAGTGAGAAAGCCAGGTAGCAAAGTGGTCAAAGAACTGGGAGGTTGGTCCCGGTGGGCGGTAGATGACTGCCACCCTGAGAGCCAGAGGAGAGAACAGGCGGATGCAGTGTGTCTCGAAGGAGGAGAAGGAGAGGGATGGGGGTGGAGGAGATGCTGGTAGGTGCAGGTGGGAGAGAGCAAGGAAGCCCGACCCGCCACCATTTCTCTCACCCAGTCTCTGGGGGTATAGCTCAAGTGTAGACCGCCATGTGAGAGAAGCAGCAACGGAGGCCGTGTCAGAGGGAGTTAGCCAGGTTTCAGTTAAAGCTAGGAGGTTGAAGGAGTTTGAAAGGAAGAGGTCATGGACGGCTGTGAGTTTGTTGCACACAGAGCGAGCGTTCCAGAGGGCGCAGGAGAAAGAGGACAGGCGCTGAGGGATTATGGGAATGAGGTTGCTGGCTTGCAGGGAGGTGATTTATGTGCGATGGAGATAGGATGAGAGGGAAGTATTGGATGTGTTGTGGGGCGAGGGTTAGGGGATATGTCACCTGAATAGAGTAACAGCAGGAGAGTGAGAAAGAGAAGGTGGGAATGTGATTTGTGGGAGTGGGAGGCAGCACGAGAGTTAGAGGGAGACCATGTTCTGAGGAAACAAAGGAGCTCATGCGAGGCCATCATGTGGGACGAGAGGAGGGAGGGAGAGATGCAGATAGTGTAGGGGTCGGTGGTAGAGGGGCAGGAGTTCCATTTAAGGAGAAAGGTAGAAGTAAAGAGCAGAAGCGTGAGAGAAAGCAGATAGATAGATATGGATGGATAGATAGATAGATAGATATGGGATAGATAGATAGATAGATAGATAGATAGATAGATAGATATGGGATAGATAGATACAGATAGATAGATAGATATATAGATAGATAGATATGGGATAGAAAGATAGATAAATACATATGGATAGATAGATAGATAGATAGATAGATAGATAGATAGATAGATAGATAGATAGATAGATAGATAGATAGATAGATAGATATGGGATAGATAGAAAGAAAGAAAGATATATTGGATAGATAGAATAGATAGATAGATAGATAGATAGAGGATAGATAGATAAATATAGATAA
>CM019067.1:319127998-319133977 GCA_009667805.1 Leptobrachium leishanense | reverse complement strand
TGGATAGATAGAAAGAAGAAAGAAAGAAAGAAAGAAAGAAAGAAAGAAAGAAAGAAAGAAAGAAAGAAAGAAAGAAAGAAAGAAAGAAGGAAAGAAAGAAAGAAAGAAAGAAAGAAAGAAAGAAAGAAAGAGATATTGGATGTGGCTTGGATGCAATGAGCTCCATATAATACCCAGTTATAATAAATGAATAATGTAAACTCATGTAACCCTTTATATGCTGTAGAGGTGGGCAACGTGAAGCCACTTCCCCTTTTTCTCGAAGGGTTAAATATTTAGTGATTTAATTAGATCCATTTCCTAATCGTAATTTATTGCAATAAAACAGACACAGAAGGTCCTCTTAAATTGTCTTTTCATAATGAATAAATTTAAGGCGGCTAATTAATATATAAACTCGCGCGATTTGTCAACTTGATTTGTATTTCAGTTAATTGTGAAGGTAATTACCACATGGTCAAATTAACAGCTTTCTGGAAATGACCAAGCCAGGGATTTTATTTCCTTCCTGGGTGAGGAAAATTCATTTTCTCAGCTCTTGATGTGATGAATAAAAGACATAAATCTGGGTGATTGGTGCAGGCAGAGTCTAAATGGCTTCATATTTCATTTTGGGTTTAATAGAAATATTCATGGGCCGTTTTAATGAAATTAAAAGGGGGGAGGGCTGTGATTGTGTAACCCTGTTGCCGTGAAAAGGGGAAAGAGGCGAGGTTTAACCTTTTGTCTTCAAGGAGGGAGCAGGGATCAACAACTTGTGGCTTTCCAGCTGCCATGGACTATGACTCCATGATGTTCAGCCATTCGTGCGATGACTGGCTGAGTGTCATGGAGTCGTAATTCACACACGGATATTCTCTATTGCCGAATCTACATCGCGGACCAGCAGCTGGTTATGGAGGTTGAGTAGAAAGAGAATTTGGGGTTCGAATTCTAAGAATAAAGATATTAATGGGAACGTTCAACTGGTTTCCATGGTAACTGCATCCCTGATAGAAATTTACCTCCATTCCTAAACAAATGTTTCCCTATCTTACCCCATTCCTGTGAAAGTATTACCCCCTCTCTCTTACATAATGTTATGCCCTCCCTTACAGAATCTTACCCCATCCCTAATAGAATCTTACCCCATTCCTAAAAAAATCTTACCCCATCCCTAAAATAATCTTACTCCCTCTCTTACATAATGTTACCCCTCTCTTACATAATGTTACACCCTCTCTGTCTTACATAATGTTACCCCCTCTCTTACAAAATATACCCCCTCCCTTACATAATGGTACCCCTCTCTCTCTCTTGCATAATGTCACCCCCTCCCTTACAGAATCCTAGCCCCATCCATCCCAAATAAAATCTTACCACATTCCCAATAGAATCTTACCACATTCCCGATAGAATCTTACCACATTCGTGAGAGAATCTTACCACATTCGTGATAGAATCTTACCCCCTCTCTTACATAATATTATCCCTTCTCTCTTACATAATCTTACCCCCTCCCATACAGAATCCTACCCCCTGCCAAATAAAATCTTACCGCATTCCTGATAGAATCTTTCCCCATCTCTTACATAATGTTACCCGCCCTGGATTCTCTGTGGTTGTTTTGGCCTGTGGTCACATGACCTGCCCAGCCCTATATATATGGCCAGCAGTACCTCAGATCTTTGGTCCAGGATAGGTCTTCCTTACTGAGTGCCTGCATTTGTGATTTGGGTCTGTTATTGTGACTTTGGCTTATGTTTCTGGACCATTCTCTTGTCTGCTCCCTGTACCCTGTGCCTTGTATTCTAGTAACCTGTGTATGACTTTGGTTTCTGCTTCTGGGTTATTCTCTTGTCTGCTCCCTGTACCCTGTGCCGTGTATTCTGGTAACCTGTGTATGATTTTGGTTTCTGCTTCTGGACCATTCTCTTGTCTGCTCCCTGTACCCTGTACCGTGTATTCTGGTATATTGTGTATTTAGTCCAGCAGCATAGTGCAGAATATATTAGAGGCCAGCTAAAGGACCTCTTTCTAGTTTAGGGCCTGTGTTACTGCTGGATATCTCTTATTGTGATTTCTTGCAAACCCCTGTTGTTTATTCTGGTGTTCATTCCCTACCCTGTAATTTGTATAGTTCCAGAAGGCCACTACAAGGACCTTACTCCCAGTGCAGGGATTCCTCTTGTGTCTGTATCCTGTTCTATCATCTCTTGTTCAGTTTCGTTGTTACTGTGTGCTGGGTTCTGCATCATGCAGCAAACCACAAACCTGCCTAAAGGGCTTAAAGACACTCGGTTTAAAGGGCCCTCCTTGGCATCTGATGGGGGCGCTCGTGACACAGTGATGTCTCTCTTTAACCCCTTAGTTGACGATCCACGATCTGGCGCCCAGCGCTGCCGGATTGTGGACTGCTCCCGGAGGTAGCTGATATCTTGTATGTCAGCCAAGCCACCGGGGCCTCCCCTCGCTAACTGATGTCATCATGCATCGGCGCGATGATGTCATTTAGGGAATTAATCCTTAGCTGCCAAGGGGTTTCCCTATGGAAACCCTATGGTGGAGATAGGGGGTTGTTTGAACCCCCATATCTCCCGACGGGTGGCAGTTAAAAATTCAAGTTTGTATCATTGGAAAGGTGAGAGCATGAGTCATTGTAACAAAATAATAATAAAAAATAAATAAAAATTTATTTTTTAATTTGTTATTTTAATTTTATTAATGCAGTAACAATGTTCACTGTTCGATTATAATGTGAGCAATGATGCTGCGCTAACAAAAAATGCTGTGCTTTCAGTTTTAACTAAAACAGCATATTTTATCAGAAAAATACAGTAACAGGTTCCCATTTCTAATTTTTTTTTTTAACAAGCGTACCCCAGAGAGTATATAACTGCAAAGGCTCGGATGATGAAATGTGACAAAAATTATTTTACACACTGTGGATGATTAAAATTGTAATGGAAATTCACATTGTTTTCCATTTTTTGTTATAGCATTCTGGCAGGACATGATGTATACATATCATAATGAAATATTATGAATCTGCCGAGTCTGCTGATAAAAATGATATACAATTTGTCTGGGTCGTACAATAAAATATGACTTGAAGTCGCGTTTAAACATGATGAGCACAAGATGGTAAAAATGAGCTCAGCACACAGGAGTGAAATGGCTCAGCAGTGAAGGGGTTAAAACATTTTATACAATAAGAAAATATAAAGACCAACATAATATAAGGCTTTAGAATAGTAATCGTAACTGTTATATACAATTTTAAAGTGTGTGTGTTTTTTTCTTGAAAATTAAGCTAAAAACCAGCTGGTGCACACACAGGGTTATTCAGAGAGAGCTGATCTGGCCCCGAAAGGGCACTGAACAGTGAATTTCCCCGTACAGTGCCATTACGGAGCCATTCGGCTATTCAAAAACCTGGCAATTCACCAAATATTGGCAAAATGCCAGCGAAATACGGTGCCTGTTCGACGGCAGTGAAATCCCCCATAGAGAAGCAATGGTTAATCTATTCAGAGACACCGAGCAGCAGAGAAATGTCAGTGAATTGCCCTGATGTTCGGTGGTTTCATTCGACAGGTTTATTCAGGCGAATCCCATAGGTTTCAAAGTAGAAAATATTCCCGTTTTTATGCAATATCTAATAAACCATTTATTCTTTTAATCTGCAGCAAAAAGTCTCTATAGTTATTTATTTTTAAGATTTTTTTTAATCATTTGTCAGAATTTTTTCATCTTTTGTTTTTCCATAACAGACCTTTTATTATTATTCATAGGACCTTATATGTTATTTCCAGGTATTTTTGTTCAGTAGTTTTTTTGCAAACAGCGTTTCAAATTTGACACTTTCAAGCCTTTCTTTTTTTTTCTTTACCCCATTTGTCAGTTTGTCGACTTTTTTCTGGCGGCTGGTTGTTGCTGTGTTTGGCGGATTGTCGGTTTTTTCTGGACGCGGTTAGCGATGGGTTCTTGGAACGGATCGTATCCAATAATTTATCGAATCCGATCCGATAATTTCTGTGGATTTAAAAAAAAATAACGCTGCAAAACTGGATCCAATAGTCCACCTGACTTGTTGAAAATATTAGATCCGATAATTTCTGCGGTTTTGCAGCGGCTTTTCCCTGCACTGCGGGGACCCTGCGGTGAATGCTGAATTCACCGCAGGGTCAGGGAATTTGATTCCCTGAAGTCCGGGGAACAAGAGAGCACTGAAATGTCGGTGACATTCCGGTGCTCTCTGAATAACCCCCATAGTGGAAGTTTATTGGACAGAAAAGGGTTAAAAAAAACCTATGTTTCAGTATTTTTATTAGTACATTTTTATGACCTGTGTATTGGTGACGGCATTTGCTTTTGCAGACATACAGGGTTATTCGAAGAGAATCGAAAAGTCACCGCACGTTCGCTGACTTTTCGTTCCCCGCAATTCGGGGCGATTCAGTGATCCTAGTTCGCCGACCCTGCGGTGTATTCAGAAAGCACCACAGGGCCCCCATAGTGCAGGGAAAATCGCCGCAAACACACTGAACACTCACCGAACACTCACCGAACACTCACCGAAACCCGCAGAAACAACTGGATTAACCACACCGAACACACCGGAGGAACCCGACTAGCCGCCGATCACAGCGCAGAGCAGCCGCAGGAAAAACCCGACATATAGGCGAACGAGGTGAAAAAAAAAAACAGTACGCTTGAAAGTTGAAAAGTGAAACGCTGTTTGCAAAAAAACCACTGAACGAAAATGTCTGGAATTTACACGTAAAATCCAATGAATGATAATAAAAAGGGCTGTTACAGAAAAAAGAAAAAACGCTTAAAAAAAAAAAATGGGAAAAGGTGTGCCTAATAAATTCCAAAAAATGCCTAAAAGATCAAAAAAAATCTAAAAGTATAGAGACTTTTTACTGTAGAATAAAATAATAAACAGTTTATTAGGTATTGAATTAAAACGGGAATATTTTTAACATTGAAGCCTATGGGATTCGCCTGAATGAACCTGCCGAATGAGACCACCGAACAGCAGGGCATTTCGGCAACTTTTCTCTGCTGTTTGGGGTCTCTGAATAGACAACCCATTGCTTTTCTATGGGGATTTCACTGCCTCGAACAGGCACCGTACGTGCAGGCAATTCGCCTGCTCTCCGAATAGCCGAATGGCCCCAAAATGGCACCGTACGATGAATTTCAGCATCCGGTTACATTTCAGGGCCAGAACGGCTCTCTTTGAACAACCCTGATATATTTATCACAATATTTTCATAAATAACGGTTGCGTTTTTCCACATTTCATAATCGTTTTGTTGTGCGAGTATAGTGTTTTTTTTATATGTTTGTTATTGATTGTTATTACTCTTTAGCATTGTTTACCTTTTTATTCTGGAATGTTCAGATGAAGAAGACTGGAATGCTGGGTGTATCTCTTTTTTAAGCAGCTAATAATGTTTTCCATCGAATCCCAGGTTTTAGCGACGCCTCGGGAGCCGAGCTTTTTTAAGGAGGCCATTTATTTGTGCACGTAACGCTTTTAGCTCGCGCTCCGCCACCAAATTGATTTTAAAGAAGACATTTCATTAATTTGTACATAAAAAAGGTAATATCCTCTCCAAAAATCTATGTTTAATATTCTAAATTAAAATATCCCACTTTGATAATTATGAAAATATCTAAACTGTTTTAGTGACCCCTGTGGATGTGATTGATGGCGCTCACACTCAGCTCGCCCGCTCCATTCGTTACCGGATTTGGAAAGAAAACTTGTAAAACTGCCTGGAGCGATGATTCACTGCGGAGCGAGTGAATATTTATAAAACTCTACTAATCTAAATAAAAATAATGAACATTAATGGTCACATTTTACAGTGACTGGTACCAGCATAATTACTGGATTTATTTCGGATGTAAATGCACTCTGAATTTCGTAAAATAAAGACAGATGACTCCTGCAAATACATAATAACAGCAGCCTGAATAAGGCAT
>CM019067.1:318880498-319122998 GCA_009667805.1 Leptobrachium leishanense | reverse complement strand
CATTAGCAAAAGTCCAAAGTGAAATTAAATTTCGGACTTTACCCGGGTAATCTGCAAAGTATCCAGAGGCCTCTGGGTAATCTGGTTTTCTGCTCTTTTTAACCGGGTAATTCGCACATTACCCTAGTGTTGTTGGATAAAGTGTGATGTGCAACGAAACATCCGCACTTCATCCGGGTAATCTGCAAAATATGCAAACGCCTCTGGGTTCTCCGCTTTTCTTGGGTTTTCAGCAGGTTACAGTTGACTGAATTCCGAGGATTACCCGGGTAAAGCTGCAAACTATTATCTGACTGATAACAAAATTGTGTTTTTTGTTATTTTTAACCAAATTGTATCCACAGTCACAAACCGCACTAAATAACCGTCATGTTACTCTGTGCATTAATTGTCTGAAAATGAATTTACGAAGATAAAGATATTATATAAAGAGTAACCTGGTGGTTATTATGTTTTAGAAATGATATATAAGCACATATGACACATAATAAAGATCATGTAACTCTTTCACATTCATATAAGAAACATATCCTGTTACTCTGTATATTCATTATATCCGCAATACATTTTAATGTTTGTCTTTTAACATTTTCATTGATAATATCCATAGATAATAGCAAAATTCGCTCTTACCCAAGCGGGGTTGGATGCTCTGCAGATTACCCAGGTGAAGCTGTGGATAGTCCTCAAATTACCCAGGTGAAGCTGCGGATAGTCCTCAGATTACCCAGGTGAAGCTGCGGATAGTCCTCAGATTACCCGGGTGAAGCTGCGGATAGTCCTCAGATTACCCAGGTGAAGCTGCGGATAGTCCTCAGATTACCCGGGTGAAGCTGCGGATAGTCCTCAGATTACCCGGGTGAAGCTGCGGATAGTCCTCAGATTACCCGGGTGAAGCTGCGGATAGTCCTCAGATTACCCAGGTGAAGCTGCGGATAGTCCTCAGATTACCCGGGTGAAGCTTCAGACTTGCACATTATTCTGGTAACGTGCGTATTTTTCAGCTCTTCCAGACTGTTACCCAAGGGCAGTTGTTTAGTCCTAAAATTACCCGGGTAAAGTCTGAAATTTTCATTTTTTTGCAGCTTAACCCAGCGGTTTTGGATAATGTCAGGATTACCCAGGTAATCCTAGGATTAACCGCACTTCGGGCTTTACCCGTAACATATATATATAATGTAATGTAGTAAATGTAATTAGCTGAATAAAATGTTAATATGACATGTTTACCTCTATAGCTGAAAACGTTAGTTGATAGTGTGTGTGTTTGTGTGTTTGTGTGTTTGTGTGTTTCTGTGTGTTTGTTTTACAGCTTTCAGTCACCCATCTCTCCGCTCTGTAACATGATCTTGATCCTGTTCTTCAGCCCAGAATAGCAGAAACCCCTTTCGCTTACTATGGACAAAGAAGATAAGGAGCAGTAAGCGGAGTCTGCGGTATGCTGAAGCTTGCGGAATGAATGGAATTAACTCTTCGTGGGTAGAACATATGTATTTTAGTAACTGAAACTATTCACTTCTTTTACCAGCCTGGATTTATTAAGACGTCACTTCGCAAACCATCAGAATGGCGCTTTATGTCCACAGCGCAGTACTCACAGACACAGGGCTGTGTTTCGAGAGCGACGGAAAGCTCCATGCTGTTTGTAAGTCACGAGACTCTGCCAAAAATCACAGGACCCCCCGCCCAGCAAGCTGGATACCGGGTGCTGTATTAACATCGGTGTCATAAAAACCAATCGTTGTGTATACACAGAGCTCATTTGTCGTTGGTTTTGTTCATTCATCCCAAGGGGTGTAAAATGCGTGTGGCCTTGTAATTAGCCGGGGCTCCCCGTTAATGGTTAACCTAAGCCGAATGAGTTGCTGTAATGGGTGATCATTTCATTAGACATGGCTTAGACTGAACCTCAAACAAAGCCCCGAGACCCCCGACCTGGCCCTGTATCTGCCGCAACCAATAAAACAAGCCCTGCCAGCGAAATTAAAACACAAGGAAGATTCTCAGTCGTTGGTATTCGGGTAAATGAAGCAACATTAATCCAAAAAAAACAAATTAACAAAAATTTTAAAAATTATCAGGGTTATTCAAAGAGAATCAAAAAAGTCACCGCACGTTCACTGACTTTCGGATCGATTTGGTGATCCCATTTCGGCGACCCTGCGGTGTATTCAGCAAACACCCGGCTGTAATGCCGGGAAAAGTCGTCGAAAACTCACCACAAAACGAGGGCGAACGCACACCGAAACCCGCAAAAACATCTGGATTAACCCCGCCGAAGATGCCCGAGAAACCCAAGCAGGAGCCGATCACAGCGCGGAACAGCTGCCGGAAAAAGCCGACACCGCAGACGAATGGAGTGAAGAAAAAAAACCAGTACGCGTGAATGTTTGAAAAGTGAAAGGCTGTTTGCAAAGAAACTACAGAACGAAAATGTCTGGAATTTACATATGATCCAATGAATGATAATAAAAAGGGCTGTTACAGAAAAAAGAAAAAACAGAAAAAAAAAAAACGGGAAAAAAATGTTTGCAAAAAAATCCCGAAAAATGCTTAAAAGATCCTAAAAAATCTATAAATAAAGCGACTTTTTACAGCAGAATAAAATAATGAATGGTTTATTAGATATTGAATTAAAACGGGAATATTTTTAACATTGAAGTCTATGGGATTCGCCTGAATAAATCTGCCGAATGAAACCACCGAATGGCAGGGCATTTCGGGAACCTTTCACTGCTGGTTTGTGTTCTCTGAATAGACAAAGCATTGCTTTTTCATGGGGATTTCACTGCCCTCGAACAGGCACCGAACAGGCACCATATGTGCAGGCAATTCGCCAGGATTTGGCGAATTGCCTGCTCTCTGAATAGCCGAATGGCCAGGAAAGGTAAGCGTATGCTGAATTTCAGCGTTCGGTTACCTTTCGGCCCCAATGCGGATCTCTTTGAATAACCCTGAATGTTTTTAGTCTATCTAAATGTTAACCATATAATAATGAATATATACTGTATAGGGGTTATTCACTAACTTCTGCATTGGACACCGAACTCTCAATTAACCAAATACTGGAGAATTGACAGCGAAATACGGTGCAGTTCGGCACAATTCTGCGATCTTCAACAGCAGTGAAATTGTTCCATAGAGAAGTAATGGTTAATCTATTCAGGGAACGACGAACTGCATCGACGTGTCAGTGAAATGCCCTGCTTTTCGGTGATTCAGTTCGACAGGTTTAAACAGGAGAATAATTGAAAACGAGAGAAATCTCAATGTTTCCTTCCTGGTAAAATACTTATATATAAATAAATAAATAAACATATAAATATTAGCTTTTTTTTGTTTTTTTTATTCAAACGTTTATTCTTTTCATTAGCGGCACAAAGTCTTTTTATTTTTTTAGAATGTTTTAGGCTAGGGTCAGACGAATGCATTTTTCACGTTGTCCGTGAAAAAGTGCGTTCGAACGAATGGACGTATTTTTTCACGGAATACGCGATAGCGGTCATACGATGCGCATTTTCGTCCGTGATTTTGTACGGATCATCAATAAAACACTTTTTGTGTCTGGACGTTATGTTGGCTGGACATTAGCAGCGTCTGACGTCTCCCAATCACGCAAACACGCCGCTATGCGGACGCAACGCACTCTGTACGTCAGTACTAGCGGTTTGACGTTCTCGAAAAAATGCGTTCGTTTGCCACTTGCGTTGCACGGACGAACTTTTGTGCGGCCGTTCTTCGTATGTTCCCCGGCATTGGACGTCATTTGCTGCTAGCACGGCCGTGATTTCGTGCGGCTAAACGCACGTGAAAAATGCGTTCGTCTGACCCTAGCCTGAGCCACTATGGATTTTTTTTTTATTCGAAATTTTTGATTCTCATTTTTTTTTATTCTGCAACAGACCTTTATTATTATTTATTTTCATGCATTTTGCATTGTTTTAAACGCCTTTTAAATTTCCTTTTTAAAGTGCCCAACTGCACCGAAATGTCAGTGGCATGCCGTGATTTTCAGTGTTTCGGTCCAGCAGGTGAATCCCATAGGATTCAATGTAATAAAGTAATATATATTTTTTTAAAAATAAACCTTTATTCTTTTCATTTTCACCAAAAAGCCTTTTTATTTTTTAGAACACCTTTTTGAATTTTTTTTTCGGACGAAAGTTCTGATTCCCAATTTTCTTTTAAAGGAGTTTTTTTATATTCTGTAACAGACCTTTTTATTATTTTTTAAAAGACATTTTTTATTATTTAGACGCATTTTAATGCATTTTCATTGGTTTAAACACCTATTAGGAGAATGGGAGTGTTCCGGTGTTTTTTTTCTTTTATGCAGTTCAGTGGATTTCGCCCTTCAGTGCTTCAGTGCTCTTCAGCGACGTTCTCCATCTTTTTCATGAGGTTTTGGCGACTCCATCTTCGTCGCACTATGGCGACCCTACGGTGAATAGTGAATTCACCTTACTCTCTGCCAAATGGAATCTCCCAACTGTGCCGAAGTGAAGAGCTTAGTGAATAGACCATATATTTATTATTTTATGTATTGCCTTGCATTAGGAACAGCCACATTCTTGGAATTTCTGTGTTTATTTTCAACAAAATTACTTAAAGTGCACCTGTCATGAGTGGGAATCACTCCCTTTAACCCCTTCACTACCAAGGCATTGACCAGAAAACCAGGGTCATGGAAAATCTTTTTAAATTAATTATACAGTAAGAAATATTTGTGGATTTGTGGAATATATTCCTATTTCTTGACGCCTTGTTTAAAAAAAAAAAAAAGAAACCAAGGTGATTTTTTTTAAAAATTACTGACAGGTTAACCCCTTCACTGCGAAATGATTTTCCACAAAATTGAAAAAAAAACGAAAGGGAAAAGGTGTTTTTTTTTTTTGGGAAAGTAATTTTAAATTAATTATACAGTGAGAAACAAGGGGAATATTCTCAATGTATTCCTCTCTGTAATAACCTATTCAGCAGGGAGATGGCACCATCTGCTGGCCAAATGGCGTTACGGCAGTTCTGGTCTCCATACAGAATCAGCTGGGGAGTAGGCGCTCAGACACATTCCCAGCTGGTTTTAAAAAGTATTAGTACCTTGAATATCATGCTCTCAGGGCTAAAACTTTAGGGGCATGTTCTGGAGCCCAAATGCAAACAAGTTTAATTTGCAATAAAAACAATTTCTTTGTATCGCTCCTGTGGAACGCAATGAATCGATTTCACTCAATATCTGGGGACCAGGAGGTTCCTTGCATTTCAAGTATAGTCGATCTTGGTAGTGAAAGGGTTAAACACAGGGTCAGCCACCTGGGCCTTTCATAAGTTTTAGAACTACGTCTCCCATGATGCTCTGCCACTCATTAGGTTGGTGGAGACTCGTGGGAAATGTAGTTAAAAAAAACATAAGAAGGGGGTATGTTGCAGTCCGGCCAACATAACGTCCAGACACTCAATGTTTCCTGGTTTGGATCCGTAAAAAATCACGCAAAAAAATGCGCATCGTATGACCGTTTTCGCGTATTCCGTGAAAAAATACGTCAATGCGTTCGGACGCACTTTTTTACGTTCGCGTGTAAAAATGCTTTCGTTTGACCCTAGCCTTATGGGGCAGGCTGCTTAATCAGCGCCTGCCCCGTAATAGGGAGTTAAAAAGGGGACGCTACGGGGAAACCTGCAGGGGCACATTATCCACTTTATCGGCACCGTTTTAGTGCCTGGCAGGAGATAGTGCCCGTAGTGGTTAATATTGCAGGAGAAGAATCAGTAAAGTGCAATGACTAGCGTGGGCCAATATATTCCTTTAATACACAGAACAGATACATTGGAAGGTGAATATTATCTTTAAATGATGACATTTTACTCAAAAATGCAATAGTCTGGTTTTATAAGAGTGACAGCAAAGCCGACGCTGAAGACAGGTGCCCAGAGACCTCCAAGCTCCCAGAGAGGATGTCAGGAAGATAGTGATACAGTTGTCACTTTCTCATCCAAGATTTTGAGTTTTCATTTTGGCACCAGGTGACACAACACTTTCACCCCAAAGTCTGCTGAGCCTGCACCTAGGAGAAGAAACAGATGGGACAAATGGAGGAACAGAATCGGCTTTACAATTTTCCTGCTACATTTCCTATCATATACATCACATCACATCATATAGAGCCCAGTGCATCAAGACAGTCACTACAAGAAATATATTTATATATCATCATCATCATATAAAAAGGTATAACACAGGGAGTTTTTTTTTTTAAAGGGCCACTACCACCAAAAAAATGAAATGTCCTTATTGTGTTTGTACAGCGTTAAGGAATCTGTTGGCGCTTTACAAAATTCTTGTAACTGTAACGTTTTATTTGATGTTGCTGATATCTTACATGTGTTTGTTTTTCTCTTATATGTTTAGTTATGAAAATATTTTCCTCTATATGTGTCACTGGGTGCATCCATTGTGTGATATTTTCCTCTATATGTGTCACTGGGCACATCCATTGTGTGATATTTTCCTCTATATGTGTCACTGGGTGCATCCATTGTGTGATATTTTCCTCTATATGTGTCACTGGGTGCATCCATTGTGTGATATTTTCCTCTATATGTGTCACTGGGTGTATCCATTGTGTGATATTTTCCTCTATATGTGTCACTGGGTGCATCCATTGTGTGATATTTTCCTCTATATGTGTCACTGGGTGCATCCATTGTGTGATATTTTCCTCTATATATGTGTCACTGGGTGCATTCATTGTGTGATATTTTCCTCTAAATGTGTCTCTGGGTGCATCCATTGTGTGATATTTTCCTCTGTGTCACTGGGTGCATCCATTATGTGATATTTTCCTCTATATGTGTCACTGGCTGCATCCATTGTGTGATATTTTCCTCTATATGTGACACTGAATGCATCCATTGTGTGATATTTTGTGTTGTAAACTGCCCCCACCCCCTCCCCCGTATCTTTCCATCACTTGCTCCTCACTGTGTGGCTTTGGCTATAGAATGGAGTGAATGGGACAGAAGTCCAGAAAACTGGCCTATTGACTTGCATTATGTGTAATGTATGCATGTCACCACCAGGGGGGTACCATTGAGTGTTACTAGTCCTCTATCAGATGTCAGCTGCCATCTTTTATTTCTGATGACCTAGGCCAGGGGTCAGCAAACGTGGCTCCCTGATGTTTTGGGAACTACATTTCCCATGTGGCTCAGTCAGCCTAATGGGAGACGGAGCATCATGGGAGATGTAGTTCTAAAACATCTGTAGAGCCAAGTTTGCTGACCCCTGACCTAGGAAACACAATAGACCCCTGCAGCCTGGTCTAAACATCCCATTGCCTCTTCATTAAAGCTGTAGTGTAGTTTTTACAGTAAAGTGTGGCGTGTGCTAAGATTTTGGTAAATGTTGCTTCATGGGAAAAAATCAACAAAATGGAAACAGGAGATAAACAGGTAATTTTTTTCCATTTTACATGTTATTACTCAAAACAAAGAAAAACAGAAGCATTTGTTTTATAATGTGTTTTTCTTGTAATGCACAAGTAATCTATTTACAGCTTATTGAAGCGGTAGTGTCCCTTTAAGGAAAATAACGTGGTCTTTGCACTTTATCCCAGCAGCACACAGCTTATTGCTCTGCATCCAATATACAGACATGTAGTGACCTGATAATTATTATTAAAAAGTAACTTTTCTACCGTGGTTTTCTGGTAATTGTTGTTGTAAAAAGTTGCGAATACGGATGGAGAAAGGTCAGAAATTGTGAAAAAAAAGGTCGCATAAATGAAGAAAAAAAAAGGAAATTTTTGGAAACTGATTTAACCTCTCTGGCGGTATTCCTGACTGTGACTCGGGGTTAAATTTCACTACCACGAACGGTAACCCGAGCCACACTCGGGCTGGATGCATACTCACCTCCTCCTGGGCTCCCTGGCTGTCCCCCGCAGTGTGATCGCGGTGAGTTGCTTCCTGGTAAGGCTCCCTGTGAGTCACACGATGCAGGGGACGGGACCAGGCAGCAATCGTAGAAAAAAATGATAATACACTGTATAATCCAATGTGCAATGTTTATGAACGGCCACTAGGTGGCACTACAGGATAAGAAACAGACCATACATCATCTCACCCTTGTTTTCAGACAGATTAACAGTGTTTTTTGTTGTATTTTATTGAATATCATTTATTTGCATTATTTTGGATAATTATTTTTGGGATAATAAATTATTATGTCAGGTTTCAAACTTTATCGGACTCAGTGTATTTACTATTTTTTATTTATTTATTTATTTATAAAGGATTTTACCAGTAAGGACTCTTGATTGCACGTATTTCAGTGCGTGATTCCTAATTATTACAGGCTAACTATGTACAAAAACACGTTTCCTTTAAAAAAAAATTAGACGATTTTAGATACGAAATTTTTAAAAAATTAGACTGCCAGGGAGGTTAAACATTTAGGTCAAAAGAAATTGAAAACATTTCCAACTTTTTTTGGTGTAAAGAAACATTTTGAGGTTACAGAAACACTTGGCAGAATTCCAACTCCTAACTCAATTAGACGCGGCACGCAGATATATATACGTAAGATTACTGCTGCTTGAAATTTTAATTAAAATCGAAAACTTATCAAATACAGTTCCCTTTTCATGCTGCGAGCAGCCTCTGCCCAATTATTCTTTTCTTTTTTGGTAATTTTAGTCACCTTTTCTCCGTCACCGGGCGCAGCTCCTCCTCTTCAGCTCAGGGACTCCTGTACCCGGAAGTCCCTGAAGCCTTTGAAATGCAATTTGCGTTCCTATGACACTTTTGTAGCATAGGAACTACAAATTGTGCAGCGCTACAGGACTTGCAGACTTTATTTGGGTTGGAGGAAACTCCTCCACTTCATCCATCGTTTTCACCAAATCAGTGGAGCTAGGAAGGGGGACGGGAGGCAGTTGTCACATCCTGACCACGTTATAAATGTAAAGTGGTCAGGATGGGCAGAAAGTCCCTCTCCCATGAACCAAATGACGAAGTATCAGGGGTGGCTCTAAAGTGAGGCAATCAGGGTTATTCAAAGAGCACCGAAATGTCAGTGTTCTTTCGTTCCTGCAATTCGGGGAGTCAAATTCGCCGACCGTGAGGTGAATTCAGCATTCACCACAGGGACCCCGAAGTGCAGGGAACAAGCTGCCGAACGCATCCAAAAATACATTGGATTGATCCAATAAGCCGCCAAAAGAAAAAAAAAGAAAAATAAAACATCAAACACACCCGACGATCGGCTGAAAGCATCCAAAAAAAAGCCGACGAACGGGGTAAAAAATAATTAAAAAATAGCACACCACCGCAGCTTTTAAATCGGGAAAACAAATTTTGCTGGAAAATCCCGAAAAATACCTACAAAATCCTAAAAAGATAAAAATATTCCCCGTTTTTATTAAACTGTTTATTCTTTTAATTTGCAGGAAAAAGTCTCTTTATTTAACATTGAAGCCTATGGGATTCACCTGATCAAACCTGCCAAAAGAAACCACCGAACAGCAGGGCAATTCTCTGACATTTCTCTGCTGTTCGGTGTCTCTGAATAGATTAACCATTGCTTCTCTATGGGGGTTTCACTGCCGTCGAACAGGCACCGTATTTTGCTGGCAATTCGCCAATACCCTTCAGAGCAATTTCGGTGCTCTTTGAATAACCCCTAATGTATGCATTTATATGCATGCAGCTTTGATATCTCAGTGCGCACCAATGATGTTTGGGAGTATTATGTGCAAATATTTTATTTATTTTTTATTTATAAAAAGGATTTTACCAGGAAGGATACATTGAGTTTTCTCGAGTTTTCAAGTATGTCCTGGGTTCAAGAACATTGAGTGGTTACAGAAATACAAAATAGTAAAATGCAAGATATTAGCACAAAAACAAATATACAGATTAACAGAAAAATAAATATGGAGGAAATATAGTCATTATGTTACATGTTTACAGGCCCATTCTGTATCGAGGTATGTTAATAGAGATCTCTTAAGGGACTTTAGACTGGGGGAAGATTTAACAGTGTTTGGGAGGTTATTCCATATTTGCGGTGCTCGGTAGGAAAACGAGGATCGAGCCACTTTCTTTTTGTATTGTGGTATTGTAAGTAAGGTGCCGGTCCTGGATCTGAGGTTATAGGATGAGGGAATTGCCGGGGGAAGCAGCCTATTCAGGTAGGGTGGTAGCTTCCCAGAAAAGTTCTTAAACACCAGGTTGGAAAGGTGAAGGGTGCATCTAGATTCCAGCGATGGCCAGTTTAGTTCTTTTAACATGTCACAATGGTGGTTCATGTAGTTACATTGTAGCACAAAGCGACAGAATGAGTTCTACAATGTAGTAAGTTTCTGGAGGTGTGTTTGAGGGGCAGCTGCATACACTACATCTCCGTATTCAATGGCTGGCATAAGAATTTGTTGTACAATCTGCTTTCTTACCGCAGGGCTCAGGCAGGATTTGTTTCTGTACAGGGCACCTAGTTTGGGGTAGAGTTTAGATGAGAGTTTTTCGATGTGGGGGCCAAAAGATAGATTTGGGTCTAACCACATACCTAGATATTTTTGTTAGAAGTGACTGTGGTCAGCGTGCCATTTGATTTTGTCCTGACACATAGATGGGGTGTTTGCAATTTGTGTAGTTTAGGTGCGGTTCCAAAGAACATTGTTACAGTTTTGTCAGTATTTAGAAAAAGTTTGTTATCTGCAATCCACTTTTCTACCCCTGTGAATTGTTCTTGCAGCACTGCCTCCAGCTGTGGGAGATTTGATTTGCTGGTATAGATTACAGTGTCGTCTGCGTACATATGTACAGTTGAGGCTTTGCAGACATTGGGCAGATCGTTTATGAATATTGTGAATAGCAGGGGGCCAAGTATCGAGCCTTGTGGTACACCGCACGTGACTGGGAGCGGAAGGGAAGTGCGGTCAGAAATGAACACAAATTGTGACCTATCAGACACATATGATTGGAACCAGGTTAACGTGCTATTACCAATACCAGAGTTTTTAAGTTTTTGTAATAGGATGCCAAGGTCTACTGTGTCAAAAGCCTTGGCAAAGTCAAGGAAGATGGCTCCAGTTAGGTTTCCTTGTTCCATGCCCGCTTGGATATCATTACAAACTTTCAAAAGGGCAGTTGTAGTTGAATGATTTGGACGAAAGCCTGATTGATCCGGGGTTAAATAGTTCTGATACTGATAATAATCACGTAATTGAGTGTAGACACATTTTTCCAGAATTTTTGATATTACAGGGAGCAGTGATATTGGGCGGTAGTTGGATACCAAAGTATTGTCTCCACTTTTATGGATAGGTACCACCCTTGCAGTCTTCCAAAGTTTGGATATGTATCCAGTCGCCAGTGATTCATTGATTAGGGTTGCGACAGGTTTTGCAATTGCTGGCGCACTGATTTTCAGCAGCATTGCTGGGATTTGATCAGGTCCAGACTGGTATTTCATATTTTGGTTACGGAGAAGTTTAGTGATGGCACTGACAGGCACTGGTCTAAAACTGAATTTCTCTGCGTTACAGGGTCTTTGCACTGTTGGTGGGGCCTGACCTGTGTGATTGCGTGTCATTTCCTAGCTTAGCAATCAGGATGGTGGCGCATCCAACAAAATAATTATTAAAAGCATTTGCTACATCTAGGGGGTGTTGAACAGTTTGGTTGTTTACTTTGACAGCAGCTGGTTGGGAGTGGGCAGGAGGTGCTTGTATGTTACTTATGATTTTCCAAAAATTTCTGGGGTTTGATATGTTATTGTTTAAATTTTCATTGAAGTACTGGGCTTTAGCCATTTTTGTTTGTTTTGTGCATGCATTCCGCCATTTTTGGTATTCACAGTGATCGCTCATAGATCCAGTACTCTTGAAATTTGACCACAGGGAGTCTCTAAACTGGTACATATGCGTGAGGTCAGCTGTAACCCAGGGGAGGTGGGCCCCTTTTACTTGCACTTTGCGCAGTGGGGTATGGGTGTTCCAAACTTTCAGGAGCTCGGCTTGAAAGTATTCAATTGCACAGTCCAGGTCTGGGATTAGGTTTAGTCTGTACCATGGGAACTGTTTGAGATCATTTAGGAAGGATTCAAGATTAAATTTCTTGAAAGACCTGGTGATTATTACCTTTGGTGGACAATTTTTGGCCCTTGTTTTGCGCACACAGTACACTAGGCAGTGATCACTGAAACTGTTAGCGGGAACGCCTGCCTCCTGTATACGATCAGGACATGAGGAGAGAATCCAGTCCAGCAAGGTGTGGTTAGGGCTTTTCATATTAATGCGAGTGGGGGAGGAGATTAATTGTGTTAGCTGCAAAGCCTTAAACAGTGAGCAGTGTTTATTGTTTTTAGGATTCAGCCAATCAACATTAAAGTCGCCGAGGACCAGCAGTTCACTTTTTTGGTTTTGAGCGACTAATTTACTAAGAATTTGGGTTATGTCAGAAAGGGAGTGCACTGGGGAACTCGGTGGGTGGTAGAATCCAGCAACAATAATTGTTTTACTGAACGGGATCTCAATAATACCAGAAAGGAAATCAAATGTGGCCGGGGAGCTAGGATTCTGCAACGGTGTGAACTTTATGGAGTTGTCAACATAGATAACAATTCCCCCTCCTCTCTTAGCTCTGTCCTTTCTAGAGCATGAATACCCTTGTATTGCTATGGCAGAGTCTGGCACTTTAGGGGTTAACCATAATTTTGTCAGCACAATGACTTTAGGTTTGTAATAGAAGCACCAAGCTTTAAACTCATCCAGTTTAGGGAGTAAACTGCGGATGTTGCAATGCACAAAGGAGAGGCCTTTATATATAAGGAGTGATTCAAAGAGAGCCGAATTGGCAAACGAATTGCACCAAATGGTGAATTATTATTATTATTATTCACTATTTATAAAGCGCCAGCATATTCCGCAGCGCTGTACAATAAGCACAGTATAGACAGGGTTACAATACATTGAACAACATTTGACAAACAGTACAGGAGGAGATGTACTGAATTTCCCAGTTCGGTACCATTTCGGGGCCATTCGGCTATTCAAAAAGCTGACAATTTGCCAAATATTAGCGAATTGCCAGCTAAATACGGTGTCTGTTTGATGGCAGTGAAATTCCCCATAGAGAAGCAATGGCTAATCTATTCAGAGACACCGAACAGCATCAAAGAGTTGGCGAAATGCCCTGATTTTCTGTGGTTTCGTTCGCCAGGATAAACAGGCGAATTTCATAGGTTTGAAAGTAAAAAGGATTCAGTTTTTATTCAACCATTTATTTTTTTCATTTGCAACAAAACGTCTTAATTTACTTTTTAGGCAAAATTTTTGATTCCATTTTTTAAATGGCTTTTTTTTCATTCTGTAACAGACCTTTTTATGGTTATTCACAGGACCGTATATATTATTTTCAAGAATTATTTTTCTTTCAAACGCCTTCTAAAAATTGCGGGAGGGGGTTGGTTTCTTTTCACTTCTGTTCGGTGGCATTCAGCTGCGTGGTTGGTCGATAGTTGGGTTTATCGGCGGATCCGTTTGGCGCACTTCGGGGACCTGCGGCGAATGCTCAATAAACTGCAGGGTTGACGATTTGAGCTCGCCGTAGGGTGCCGAATGAAAGAGCACCAAAATTTTGGTGATCTTTGAATAACCCTTTAAGAGTGAGTTCATATATGTATCTGTGTGATGCAGTTGTGCAGTTTCCATCCTTCTCTCCATGCCTGCGTTGCTATGGCCAAGTCCACAGTCATGAACTAAAAGATAGAGATGTGATTTCTCCAAGTCAAGCTGGTTCTTCTCATTGGTTTTGATTCATTTTCCAAATCCCCAGGGTCCAGGGATGCACAAAAAGAGAGCGGTAACTAAGGAAAGCTGGAATGAGTCCCAAATTGGTTGGTCCCATCAAGATACAGGCTGCAGACCACAGCTCTGATGCTTTCCGGGACTCATAACAAACTGTGACTTAATTCAGGATTAGAAATTCACAATATCTGTATTTCTGACTAATGGGGGGCGGGTCGTCTTGCCAGAAAAACACCCATATTAAAAAGTTGGTCATTGTGTTATTCAGTGTTAATTTCCTTTACTAATAGTCCACTAAATTTTGTAGTGTGACTTCATTCAGGGCCGGTGCTCCCACTAGGCAACTGCCCCGGGCGCACTGCCGCCTGGGGGCGCAGCCTGCCCCAATCCAGCTTCCATTATTCTACCTGTTCCTCGTTGCGCAGCTCGTGTAGCTGGCAGTGGCAGCTCGCAAAGCCAAAATTGTCGGCTCGCGGACCCCCGCTAGCGGCACAGATGGTG
Source organism: Leptobrachium leishanense (assembly GCA_009667805.1). NCBI lineage: Eukaryota > Metazoa > Chordata > Amphibia > Anura > Megophryidae > Leptobrachium > Leptobrachium leishanense. The sequence continues at coordinate 319,108,689 of CM019067.1, read as the reverse complement.
GGTGTCTTATGGTGACGCACAGATGCCACCAGAGGCAAGAAAGTAAAAAAAAGAGGCAAGAAAGAAAAAAAAGAGGCAATAAAAAAAGAGGCAATAAAAAAAGAGGCAAGAAAGAAAGAAAAGAAAAGAAAAGAAAAGGAAAGAAAGAAAGAGGCAGAGGAAAGAAAAAAGAAAGAACGAGGCAGAGGAAAGAAAAAAGAAAGAACGAGGCAGAGGAAAGGAAAAAGAAAGAACAAGGCAGAGGAAAGAAAGAGGCACAAACCGATCCTAGGCCCACCCAGCAGAGGGGTAGTATGGGCACTGAACGACCGTGTGTGGCCCCCGTACATAGTATGTGTGTCCCCCGCAGTGTGTGTGTTTCCCCCCTCCGCGTGCACAGTGTGTATGTTCCCCCTTCCCATTTCAAGAGTTAGCATTTTTTTCGGGGGGGCACAAGTAGCTGGTCTTGACTAGGGCGCAAAATAGTCTAGTACCGGCCCTGATTACAGTTAGACTAAAACTAAGTATAAACCAAGTTCTGATGACTAAAACGATGAGGAAAATCCATTGACATTTTAGTGGACTAATAAAAACTAGACTAAAATGTCAGGGAGGGGCTATCGGGGAAGAGCCAATCGGAACTTATGAATTTTCTAATAAGATGTGACTCCAAGAGTATATAATGAGGGCAGAAATTCTAGAGAAATTAATACAATAATGCAAAATACACTTTAAACCCATTAGATTTTAGTTGACTAAACCTAGAGTAGATTTAAATCAAAATCTTGTTTTAGTCGATTAAATGTCACATTTCAGACGACTAAAACTAAACGGCATTTTATTCAGGAGACTATCAGGGTTATTCAAAGAGAATCGAAAAGTCATCGCACGTTCGGTGACTTTTCGTTCTCTTCAATTTGGTGCCATTCGGCGATACCATTTCGGCGACCCTGCAGTGTATTCAGCAAGCACCACAGGGCCATCGTAGTGCAGGGAAAAGTCGCCGCAAACCCGACGAACACTCACCACAAAACCCAACGAACCCACACCGAAACCCGCAAAAACATCTAGATTAACCCCGCCGAACACGCCGGAAAAACCCGAGCAGGAGCCGATCACAGCGTAGAGCAGCCACTGGAAAAAGCAGACACCACAGACGAATGGAGTGTAAAAAAAACCCTGTACGCTTGAATGTTTCAAAAGTGAAACGCTGTTTGCAAAGAAACTACTGAGCGAAAATGTCTGAAATTTACATATAAAATCCAATGAATGATAATAAAAAGGGCTGTTACAGAAAAAAGAAAAAACGATTTAAAAAAAAATGTTTGCAAAAAACTCCCAAAAAATGCCTAAAAGATCCTAAATAATCTGAAAATAAAGAGACTCTTTACTGCAGAATATTATAATGAAAGGTTTATTAGATATTGAATTAAAAAGGGAATATTTTTAACATTGTAGTCTATGGGATTTGCCTGAATAAACCTGCCGAATTAAACCACCGAATGGCAGGGCAATTCGGCAACTTTTCCCTGCTGGTTTGTGTTCTCTGAATAGAGGAAGCATTGTTAATCTATGGGGATTTCACTGCCCTCGAACAGGCACCGAACAGGCACCGTATGTGCAGGCAATTCACCAACATTTGGCGAACTGCCTGCTCTCTGAATAGTTGAATGGCCAGGAAAGGTAACAGTACGCTGAATTTCACTGTTCGGTTACCTTTCGGCCACAATTTGGAGCGCTTTGAATAACCCTGTTAGACTAAGGCTAGGGACAGATGAGCGCATTTTCTGCAGCCACCGTAAAAATGTACGTCGATGCTTGCGCACGCATTTTTTCACGGAATACGCTTAAGTGGTCAGACGATGCGCAATTCTGGACGTATTTCATGACGGTGGGGTAAAAAGAAGTCTAGGGAAATCCGGCTGTTTGAACGTTATGTTGGCCGCACACTAGCAGCGTCTGACATCTCCTAATCACGCACACACGCTGCTATGCGGCCGCAGCGCACTCTGTACGTCAGTACCAGCGGTTTCACGTTCTGATAAAAATGCGTTCATTTGCCGGTTGCGTGGTGTCGGCGCACTTTTGTACGCACGTACTGCGTATATTGGCCGTCATTGGCCGTTATGTGCTGCTACTGCCGCCGTGATTTAGTGCGTCTGCACGCGCGTTCCGACTGCCCCACTCTGACCCTAGCCTAAAACTAAACTGAAATTTGCGTCAAAATTAACGTTCTTTATTAATAGGCAAAAAAATATTACCAAGATACCTGCTGCACGGCTGCGCCGGGGATAATTCGAAGCAAACACAGTAATTGTTGTAAAATGCTCTTTTATGTAACCGATGTCCTTAATGGACCTGATCTGTGGCTTGTTTATTTCCCTTGAGTTTCCCAATAGACGTTGATGCGCTCCCTGGGAGCCTGGCCGACTGATGAATAGACCAAATCTAATCAGCTTTATTGGGAACCAGGTTAAGGGTAAGGCTAGGGTCAGACGAACGCAGCTTTAACGTGCGTTTAGCCGCACAAAATCACGGCCGTGCTAGCAGCAAATGACGTCCAATGCCGGGGAACACACGAAGTACGGCCGCACGAAAGTTCGTCCGCGCAACGCAAGTGGCAAACGAACGCATTTTTTCGAGAACGTCAAACCGCTACTACTGACGTACAGAGTGCGCTGCGGCCGCATAGCGGCGTGTGTGTGTGATTGGGAGACATCAGACGCTGCTAATGTCCGGCCAACATAACGTCCAGACACAAAAAGTGTTTTATTGATGATCCGTACAAAATCACGGACGAAAAGGCGCATCGTATAACCGCTACCGCGTATTCCGTGAAAAAATATGTCCGTTCGTTCGACCGCACTTTTCCACGGTCGACGCGAAAAATGCGTTCGTCTGACCCTAGCCTAAAGAGTGTCAATAATTTTGGTCCTGACCCCCTCATCCATTAAGTGGCGATGGTTGATTAGAGCGAAGAGGTCCTTTCATTCTCCACGGAAGCTGCTTTCATAAACTCGCCGCTGTTACCGAGCCATGCGAGCCGCTAATTTACTGAAGACGTCTCCGAAATGTCCCATTTATCATCCGGGTTTATGTATCATTATCTCATTTACAGAATGTCCCTCTCGGGCTAATTTGTTTGTGTGCCATTATTTATTTATTTGGAAAGTAACTGGCCCGGTGCCCACATGACCAGGAAGCAAGCAGGGGTATGGAACGCTCACTTCCATGTTTTATGAAGCACAATCTGGGTTTTTCACCCAGGACAGATTGGCATGTCCGAAAGGGTGGCAATGGCTAGCTGATACACCACCTATAATGATGCCTATATATGCCAGGCGACCAAAACAAAAATGGCCGTCAGCAATGATGACACATCAAGCTTTTGGCTACAGTTAGGACTACAGTTTCTGCTTGTTTTTATATTAGGGTTAAAGTTTTGGTTAGGATTATATTTTCTGCTTATTTTTGTATTAGGGTTACAGTTTTGGTTAGGGTTATATTTTCTGCTTGTTTTTGATTAGGGTTACAGTTTTGGTTAGGGTTCTATTTTCTGCTTGTTCTTATATTAGGGTTACAGTTTTGGTTTGGGTTATATTTTCTGCTTGTCTTTTGATTAGAGTTACAGTTTTGGTTAGGGTTATATTTTCTGCTTTTTTTTATATTAGGGTTACAATTTTGGTTTGGGTTATATTTTCTGCTTGCTTTTATATTACGGTTACAGTTTTGGTTAGAGTTATATTTTCTGCTTGTTTTTGATTAGGGTTACAGTTTTGGTTAGGGTTTTATTTTCCACTTGTTTTTTGGTTAGGGTTACAGTTTTGGTTAGGGTTATATTTTCTGCTTGTTTTTGATTAGGGTTACAGTTTTGGTTAGGGTTACAGTTTCTGCTCGTTTTGATTAGGGTTACAGTTTTGGTTAGGGTTATATTTTCTGCTTGTTTTTGATTAGGGTTACAGTTTTGGTTAGGGTTATATTTTCTGCTTGTTTTTATATTAGGGTTACAGTTTTGGTTAGGGTTATATTTTTTGCTTGTTTTTGTATTAGGGTTACAGTTTTGGTTAGGGTTATATTCTCTGCTTGTTTTTATATTAGGGTTACAGTTTTGGTTAGGGTTATATTTTCTGCTTGCTTTTATATTAGGGTTACAGTTTTGGTTAGGGTTATATTTGCTGCTTGTTTTTGATTAGGGTTACAGGTTTGGTTAGGGTTATATTTTCCGCCTGTTTTTGTATTAGGGTTACAGGTTTGGTTAGGGTTATATTTTCAGCCTGTTTTTGTATTAGGGTTACAGTTTTGGTTAGGGTTATATTTTCTGCTTGTTTTTATATTAGGGTTACAATTTTGGTTAGGGTTATATTTTCTGCTTGTTTTTATACTAGGGTTACAGTTTTGGTTAGGGTTACATTTTCTGCTTGTTTTTGATTAGGGTTACAGTTTTGGTTAGGGTTACATTTTCTGCTTGTTTTTGATTAGGGTTACAGTTTTGATTATATTTTCTGCTTGTTTTTATATTAGGGTTACAGTTTTGGTTACGGTTATATTTTATGCTTTTCTTTTCATTAGGGTTATATTTTTTGCTTGCTTTTTGATTAGGGTTACAGTTTTGGTTAGGGTTACAGTTTTGGTTAGGGTTATTTTTTTGCTTGTCTTTTGATTAGGGTTACAGTTTTGGTTAGGGTTATATTTTCTGCTTTCTTTTTGATTAGGGTTACAGTTTTGGTTAGGGTTACAGTTTTGGTTAGGTTATATTTTCCGCTTGTTTTTGGTTAGGGTTACAGTTTTGGTTAGGGTTATATTTTCTGCTTGTTTTTGATTAGGCTTACAGGTTTGGTTAGGGTTACATTTTCTGCTTGTTTTTGATTAGGGTTACAGTTTTGGTTAGGTTATATTTTCCGCTTGTTTTTGGTTAGGGTTACAATTTTGGTTAGGGTTATATTTTCTGCTTGTTTTTATATTAGGGTTACAATTTTGGTTAGGGTTATATTTTCGGCTTGTTTTTATAATAGGGTTACAGTTTTGGTTACGGTTATATTTTATGCTTTTCTTTTCATTAGGGTTATATTTTTTGCTTGCTTTTTGATTAGGGTTACAGTTTTGGTTAGGGTTACAGTTTTGGTTAGGGTTATTTTTTTGCTTGTCTTTTGATTAGGGTTACAGTTTTGGTTAGGGTTATATTTTCTGCTTTCTTTTTGATTAGGGTTACAGTTTTGGTTAGGGTTACAGTTTTGGTTAGGTTATATTTTCCGCTTGTTTTTGGTTAGGGTTACAGTTTTGGTTAGGGTTCTATTTTCTGCTTGTTTTTGATTAGGCTTACAGGTTTGGTTAGGGTTACATTTTCTGCTTGTTTTTGATTAGGGTTACAGTTTTGGTTAGGTTATATTTTCCGCTTGTTTTTGGTTAGGGTTATATTTTCGGCTTGTTTTTATAATAGGGTTACAGTTTTGGTTACGGTTATATTTTATGCTTTTCTTTTCATTAGGGTTATATTTTTTGCTTGCTTTTTGATTAGGCTTACAGTTTTGGTTAGGGTTACAGTTTTGGTTAGGGTTATTTTTTTGCTTGTCTTTTGATTAGGGTTACAGTTTTGGTTAGGGTTATATTTTCTGCTTGCTTTTTGATTAGGGTTACAGTTTTGGTTAGGGTTATATTTTCTGCTTGTCTTTTGATTAGGGTTACAGTTTTGGTTAGGGTTATATTTTTTGCTTGCTTTTTGATTAGGGTTACAGTTTTGGTTAGGGTTATATTTTTTGCTTGCTTTTTGATTAGGGTTACAGTTTTGGTTAGGGTTATATTTTTTGCTTGCTTTTTGATTAGGGTTACAGTTTTGGTTAAGGTTACAGTTAGGGCTAGGACTAAAATTCTTGCTATTTTTATTAGGGTTATTGTTAAGGTTACAGTTTCTGCATGGTTTTTTATCAGGGTCCGGTTTACAGTTTCTGCATATTTTTTTATTTAGGGTTACTGTTAAGAATTATAATTTAATTATAGGGTTAATTTTTCTGTTTGCTACTTGATTAAGGTTACAGTTAGGGTCAAATTTTCTTCTTGTTTTTTAGGGTTAGTTTTACAGTTAGGGTTACAGGTAGGTTAAGGATCACAGTTGCATTAAGGATTACAGTTAGGGTTATATATTCTGCTTATATTTCGATTAAGGTTAGGTTTACTGTTGCGGTTACAGTTACTGTTAGGTTTAGAGTTACAGTTTCTACTATTTTTTTCTGGGTTCGGGTTATCTTTTTTCAAACTAAGTGCAAAATTCCAAATTAATCCAAATTGACCTGATGATAAATAATTGGATCTGGGCGATTATATTCGGGTGAGTTTGGATTTTTTAAATTCAGAGTGTGATTCAGTTTGTAAATCGGCAATTCAGAATCAATCCAAATTACCGATAATTCGCCAATTTCAGAATCAGTCAGAATTAAGTCACACGCCAAGTGCATAACCCATTATGAAGTAGAAACAATTTGTTTGCCATGTGAGTGCAGCTTATCAAAAGGAAAACAATCTCGGCTGTTCAGAGCAGAGTAATATAAAATAGATATATATTAATGCATGACGGCAAATTATTATTTTTTTTTAATAATTCCTGACATGAAGGCCTGTTTCCATGGGAAACGTGAAACAACACCACTGTCTGACAACTCGTTAACGATTACATAGCTTTTATTTAAGCAAATGAATTTAAAGAAATGGCGACTCTCCATTCCCACATTTATCGAAACGCTCCGGTGGAGAAAGTAGAAACGTGAAAGGGACCCTCTACTCATCCTGCCCACTTTACAGCTATAAAGTGGTCAGGATGTGAGGAGTGCCCCCTTCTCCCCCCAACAGTTGAAATTGCGGGTTGAAGCGGAGGAGTTTCCTCCACCCAGTGTCACCAGCAGCTGGGATATTTGAATTTCCCAGCTGCTGGTCACCAGATCGTTCACTAGTGATGTCAGCACGCAGAGAGCGGCCGACATCACCCTCTGAGACCACAGTAGCGAGCGTTCTTCAGAGAGGCCCATGTACGCGCAGCTCCGATCCATAGCTCTGCAGAGGTCCTTCAGAACTTGTGTATGGAAAGTCGGCAAGTCCCGTTGCGCATTTTGTGGTTCATACGCTGCACAAGTTGCACAGGAGCGCAGATTGTGCAGAAAAGCTACAGGGACTTCTGGGCTCGGGAGTCCCTGAGCCGAAGAGTAATTGGGTTCACACCTAAGCGTAACTCATATGCGCATTTTAAATGCGTTTTTTGTCAGGCGTTTTATGAGCTTTTTTGACAATTAGAAACGCGCGTATTTTTGCTGCAAAAACTCTGTAATACGCCCCAAAGAAGCTCCTGTACTTCTTTGGGCGTAGGGCGTTTTACAGCGCGCTCTTACGCGCTGTAAAACACCCAGGTGTGTACCATGCCCATAGGAAATATTGGAATTTCAGTGTTTGAGTGTATTACAGCGCGTAGGAACGCCCAGGTGTGAACCAGGCCTAAGAGTTGCGTGCGGCCATGGATAAAAAGGTGAGTAAATGCACACAAAAAAATTATTATTTATGGGCATAAAAAAATGGTACTCTATTCTCAACAGAATGCTCCTTTAATTCATTGTATCACTGTGAATTTGTTTCCATGTGGATAGCAGCAGCGGACGCTAAATGCCAGGGGTTTTTGCCGCACCAGGCTGTCTGGCCGTTCCTTAGTCCCCGCTGACAATAGGCTCTTTTATCATCCTGTGAAAGATGCAATGTCGTTTTATAGATTGAAATAAAATAAATGGGAATAGGTTTTTCTAAAATAAAATTTATTAACGTCTAAATCTTTCAAAAAAATATATTAAAAAAAACCCTACAACTCCTGATGAAGCTGCGCGAGCCGAGCGGAGTTCACCCATCTTTTAAGGAGCGCAGTCTCGCGCAGAGTACTTGCTCATCTTCTTCATCAAGATGACGGATGCGCCACAAAGACCCCACGTGTGATTTATGGCTTCTCAGGATGGAGATGCTGCGGGATTTCGTCGCAAGGCTCGTTCGGAATTAAATTCTGTTTTACCTTCTTCAAGAAGCAATAAGTGACTGGCCAAAATGTTATCTTCCCTTAACTCACGCTGCAACTTTATATCAAGTATCATGTTATCCAGTACTAGGTTGGTCGTGACTTCTATGTAGCTTCATATTTTTTACCCATCACTTTACAAAAATATATTACATATATATATATATATATATATTACACATGCACATTGTACAGCGCTGCAGAATATGTTAACTCTTCATAAATAATGTTAATATATACATTCAGAATTCACAGTTTTGTCTTTGAAGAGAGACAGGACGATTAGACAGTGGGAGGGTCCTAGTAATTAAAAATCAGAGAAATTTTAATCTATCTATTTCTATCCAGTGAGACATTATCCAGCGATACATTATCCAGCAATACATTATCTAGCTATACATTATCCAGCAATACATTATCTAACTATACATTATCCAGTGATACATTATCCAGTGATACAGTATCTAGTGATACATTATCCAGTGATACATTATCCAGTGATACATTATCTAGCGATACATTATCCAGTGATACATTATCCAGTGATACAGTATCTAGTGATACATTATCCAGCGATACATTATCAAGTGATACATTATCTAGCGATACATTATCTAGCGATACATTATCCAGTGATACATTATCTAGCGATACATTATCCAGTGATACATTATCCAGTGATACAGTATCTAGTGATACATTATCCAGTGATACATTATCCAGTGATACATTATCCAGCGATACATTATCCAGTGATACATTATCCATTGATACATTATCTAGTGATACAGAATCTAGCGATACATTATCCAGTGATACAGTATCTAGTGATACATTATCTAGTGATACATTATCCAGTGATACATTATCTAGTGATACATTATCCATTGATACATTATCTAGTGATACAGAATCTAGCGATACATTATCCAGTGATACATTATCTAGTGATACATTATCCAGTTATACATTATCTAGTGATACATTATCCAGTGATACATTATCCAGTGATACAGTATCTAGTGATACATTATCTAGTGATACATTATCCATTGATACATTATCTAGTGATACATTATCTAGCGATACATTATCCAGTGATACATTATCTAGTGATACATTATCCAGTGATACATTATCTAGCGATACATTATCCAGTTATACATTATCTAGTGATACATTATCCAGTGATACAGTATCTAGCGATACATTATCTAGCGATACATTATCTAGCGATACATTATCTAGTGATACAGTATCTATCGATACATTATCCAGTGATATATTATCTAGTGATACATTATCCAGTGATACAGTATCTAGTGATAAATTATCCAGTGATACAGTATCCAGTGATCCATTATCCAGTGATCCATTATCCAGTGATACATTATCCAGGGATACATTATCTAGCGATACATTATCCAGTGATACAGTATCTAGTGATACATTATCTAGCGATACATTATCTAGTGATACATTATCCAGTGATACAGTATCTAGTGATCCATTATCTAGTGATACATTATCTAGTGATACATTATCTAGCGATACATTATCTAGTGATACATTATCTAGTGATACAGTATCTAGTGATACATTATCTAGTGATACATTATCCATTGATACATTATCCAGTGATACATTATCTAGTGATACATTATCCAGTGATACATTATCTAGCGATTCATTATCCAGTGATACAGTATCTAGTGATACATTATCCAGTGATACAGTATCCAGCGATACATTATCTAGCGATACATTATCTAGCGATACATTATCTAGTGATACATTATCTAGTGATACATTATCCAGTGATACATTATCTAGCAATACATTATCCAGTGATACATTATCTAGTGATACAGAATCTAGTGATACATTATCTAGCGATACATTATCCAGTGATACATTATCTAGCGATACATTATCCAGTTATACATTATCTAGCGATACATTATCTAGTGATTCATTATCCAGTGATACAGTAACTAGTGATACAGTATCTAGTGATACATTATCCAGTGATACATTATCTAGTGATACATTATTCAATGATACATTATCCAGTGATACATTATCTAGTGATACATTATCCAGTGATGCAGTATCTAGTGATACATTATCTAGTGATACATTATCTAGTGATACATTATCCAGTTATACATTATCCAGTGATACATTATCTAGCGATTCATTATCCAGTGATACAGTAACTAGTGATACAGTATCTAGTGATACATTATCCAGTGATACATTATCTAGTGATACATTATCCAATGATACATTATCCAGTGATACATTATCTAGTGATACATTATCCAGTGATGCAGTATCTAGTGATACATTATCTAGTGATACATTATCTAGTGATACATTATCTAGTGATACATTATCCAGTGATACAGTATCTAGTGATACATTATCCAGTGATGCAGTATCTAGTGATACATTATCTAGTGATACATTATCCAGTGATACATTATCTAGTGATACAATATCTAGCGAAACATTATCCAGTGATACATTATCCATTGATACATTATCTAGTGATACATTATCTAGTGATACATTATCCACTGATACATTATCTAGTGATACATTATCCAGTGATACATTTTCCAGTCGTACAACATCTAGCGATACATTATCCAGTGATACATTATCTAGTGATACATTATCCACTGATACATTATCTAGTGATATATTATCCAGTGATACATTATCCAGTCATACAACATCTAGTGATACATTATCCAGCGATACATTATCCAGCGATACATTATCCAGTGATACATTTTCATCTGTTCTTCTACGTTTTAATCCACTATTTCACAATTTCTATCAAACCACCCATTATCTACTGATTGATCTATATCTCTGTTGTTTCGATTTTTAAGTGTCTGTATGCATTATCTGCCACTCTATCTATTCATTATAGTTTATAGAGGTTATTCAAAGAACACCGAAATTTTGGTGCTCTTTCGTTCGGCGCACTTCGGTTTGCCGACCCTGCGGTGAATTCACTATTCACCGCAGGGTCCCAGAAGTACACCGAACAAGGAGTCGCCAAAGCTTGCTGCCACCTATCAACCAGAGGCCGCAAACAGCCGACGAACTGACTGCTGACGATCCACCGAACTGCGGGTAAAAAAAAAAAGAAGCAGTTTAAGGCTAGGGTCAGACGAACGCAGTGCGAACGCGCGTGCAGTCGCACTTTATCATGGCCGTAGTAGCAGCAAATGATGGGCAATGACAGGCAATATAAGAAGTACGGCCGCACGAAAGTGCGGCCGCGCAACGCAAGCGGCAAACAAACGCATTTTTTTTGAGAACATCAAACCGCTAGTACAGACGTACAGAGTGCGCTGCGTCTGCTAGAGGCGTGTGTGCGTTATTAGGAGACGTCAGACGCTGCTAATGTCCGGCCAACATAACGTCCAGACGCAAAAAGGGTTTTATTGCTGATCCGTACAAAATCCCGGACGAAAATGCGCATCGTATGACCGCTATCGCGTATTCCATGGAAAAAAAGTCCATTCGTTCGAACGCACTTTTTCACGGACGACGCGAAAAATGCGTTCGTCTGACCCTAGCCTAAAACCAAGGCGTTTAAAACAATAAAAATGCACGAAAATAATAAAAAAAGGTCTGCTACAGAATAAAAAAAATTGGGAATCAAAAATGGCAAATAAAAAAAATCCAAAATGCATAAAACATTCTAAAAAAATAAAAAGAATAAACGGTTGAATAAAAATAAAAAAAAACACTAATATTTTTTTACATGAAACCTATGGGATTTGCCTTTTTAAACCTGTCGAACTGAACCACTGAAAATCAAGGCATTTCACTGACATTTCTCTGCTGTTAGGTGTCTCTGAATAGATTGCTTCTCTATGGGACAATTTCACTGACGCTGAAGATCGCCAAATTGCACCATATTTTGCCAGTATTTGGCAAATTGACAGCTTTCTGAATAGCCAAACGCCTATGATGGAATTCAGTGGCAAGTTCAGCTCTTATTAAATAACCCCTTATATTTATATTATGTATCCATTATCTATAATATATTGATCTATCCATCTCATGTCAACTATCCTTGATATATCTGTTTCTATCCGTCCTTTCATTATCCTCTATCTACCCATCTTTCCATTATATATCTATTTCTATCCATTATCTGTCAGTGTCAATCCATGAACTAATAAACACACATTATATATCTCCATTATTCATCATGTATCGTGTTTAGTTTAGAAAACGGCGCCTTAGAGGAGAACTGATAACTTTATATAAATATATACGGGGCCTTAGAGGAGAACTGATAACTTTATATAAATATATATACGGGGCCTTAGAGGGGATCTGATAACTTTATATAAATATATACGGGGCCTTAGAGGAGAACTGATAACTTTATATAAATATATACGGGGCCTTAGAGGGGATCTGATAACTTTATATAAATATATACGGGGCCTTAGAGGGGATCTGATAACTTTATATAAATATATACGGGGCCTTAGAGGAGAACTGATAACTTTATATAAATATATATACGGGGCCTTAGAGGGGATCTGATAACTTTATATAAATATATACGGGGCCTTAGAGGAGAACTGATAACTTTATATAAATATATACGGGGCCTTAGAGGGGATCTGATAACTTTATATAAATATATACGGGGCCTTAGAGGGGATCTGATAACTTTATATAAATATATACGGGGCCTTAGAGGAGAACTGATAACTTTATAAAAATATATACGGGACCGGGGCCTTAGAGGGGATCTGATAACTTTATATAAATATATACGGGGACATAGAGGGGATCTGATAACTTTATATAAATATATATGGGGCCTTAGAGGAGAACTGATAACTGTATATAAATATATATGGGGCCTTAGAGGGGATCTGATAACTTTATATAAATATATATGGGGCCTTAGAGGAGAACTGATAACTTCATATAAATATATACGGTGCCTTAGAGGGGGCCTGATAACTTTATATAAATATATACAGGGCCTTAGAGGGGATCTGATAATTTTATATAATTATATATGGGGTCTTAGAGGAGAACTGATAACTTTATATAAATATATATGGGGACATAGAGGGAATCTGATAACTTTATAAAAATATATACGGCGCCTTAGAGGGGGTCTGATAACTTTATATAAATATATACGGGGCCATTATAAACCATAATCTGGAAACCTATTCATTAACAGGACTATACACAGGACACAAGGTCACCCATTTAGACTGGAGGAGAGGAAATTCAGCCTAAAGCATAGGAAGGGTTATTTTACGGTGAGAACAATAAAGCTGTGGAATTCTCTGCCTGTTGAGGTGGTTGGGTCAGAGACTGTACAGACTTTTAAACAACAACTGGATGACTTCCTGCAGACACAGAATATTAAGGGTTATAATATTTAATATGTGGGTAAAAGCTTCTTGATCCAAGGAGAAATCTAATGCCATCTGGGGTCAAGAAGGAATTTTCCCAGTATGTTGCATATTGGCGAGCATTTCAGACTGGGTTTTTTGCCTTCTTTTAGATCAACAGCAGTAGGTGACGTGTGACAGGCTGAACTCGATGGAGGCACGGCTTTTTTCAGCCTATGTAACTATGTAATCGTATCCATCATCTCTCTTTTTTCTCTTTCTGTCCCTTATCTATATAATCTTTGTAGCCGTCTTTCCAATATAAATACTGGCCTATCTTACTAGAAGATCCAGTATTGAAGAAGTGTCTGGGAGATAAACCCACCATTATCAATAGAGGTGCTAAGAATATTAAACATCAAATTGTAAAAACCCTCAATCGTAATAATAAGAAAAATGACAATTTATTTCAAATCAAAGAAGGATTCCATAGATGTGGGTCGTGTGGTGCATGTAAGAGTTTGGGTCTTAAGAAACAAGTTATAGACTCTTTCAGTCACTCTGAAACTGTCAAACTAAAGGGGATTACTACATGTTACACAAATAATGTAGTGTATGCCTTGATATGCCGTGTAACCTACTTTACATAGGAAGAACCATTAGACCCATTCATGTCAGAGTGATGGAACATGTGCGAACATTAAAAAACAGTTTGACAAACACACTGTTTCTGCGCATTTTAGGGACCATCATGGAGGCTCCCCCATGGGTTTACAATTTGGAGTCCTTAAGGAAATGACTAGGGATTGGAGGGGAGAAGACTTGATGAAAAAAGATCAATCAGGAAGAGATGAGATTAATATTCCGCTTTAACACTCTGATTCCAAATGGTCTTAACAGTGACTTTGAGCTGTGTCACTTTTTATAATTCTCCTGAGGTTACAAATCCCCCCCTACTTTCATTGTATATATTTTTTTAACCACTTGGCTGCTATGGACGCTCTCAGCATATCTAGCCAAGTGGTTCTCCTGTGCTATGGACACGCTAAGCGCGTCCATGCACAGGAAGCAGCAATAGGCCGGGATTCTGGCCGATTGCTGCGCCCCCCGGTGCGGGCTGACATCTTGGATGTCAGCCCAGCACTCTGGGACCCCAGCAGGGCCATTAGATGTCATCACGGCGGCACGATGACATCTAATTCAGGTGCCCCCCCAACGTGTGCGGAGGAGGCGCCTGAAAGGGAGGGGGGTCCTTCGGACGCCTCTCCCTCCCAAACGCCAGCTGGCACAGAGTTAAGGCAGGCACCGTTTGGAAGGGCACAGCCTGCCCTTCCAAACGGTGACTGACATTAACCCCTGGGGAGCCGGATCACGATTCGGCACTGAAAAGCGCCGGATCGTGATCCTCTCCCGGAGCTGGCCGACATCTTGGATGTCGGCCAAGCCTCCGGAACTCCACCTGAGGACTGGCGTCATCGTGCATAGCATGATGACGCCAGTCCCGGAGTTAACCCCTAGCTGCCAGCAATGGTGGAGATAGGGGGACATTGGAACCCCCTATCTCCCGATCCTTGGCAGCTAGGGGTTAATGTTTGATATTGTTGGATCGGCCAGAGCATGCCCTTTCCAACGATACCTAACTTGACCATGTAAAAAAAAAATTAAAACAAAAAATTAAAAATAAAAGTAAAAAAATATTTTAAAATAAATTATAAAAAAATAAACAAGTTTTTTTTTGTTTTGTTAATGTAGCAATATTGTTCTCATTTAAATTATAATGTGAACAATGATGCTGCACTAATGATTTTTGCATGCGGTGTGTTTGTTAAAATTAGCGAAATTTTCCCCACAAAAAATTGTAACAAGTCCCCATTTCTCATTTTTTTAACAAGCGCACCCCACTACTTTCCAGTAGAGGTGGTAGAGGCCAAAACAGTAATTGAATTTAAGCAGGCATGGGATAGGCATAAGGCTATCCTAAACAAAAGATAAATCCAGGTAAAGTATCCATGTAATTGGGCAGACTAGATGGGCCGAAAGGTTCTTATCTGCCGACATTTTTCTATGTTTCTATGTTTCTAAAATATAACCGCAAATGCTCTCATGTTAAGATGTGAAAAAAAACACATTGTGAATTATTGAAAATTCGAATTTTATTGCATATTTTGTTATAATATACAGACAGGACATGACGTATACATATAATAATGACATATTATGAATCTGCCGAGTCTGCCGGAAAGAACAATATATAATATGTCTGGGTCATATATTAAAATATGGCTTCAAAACGCGGTTAAACATGATGAGCGAAACCGGTAAAAATGAGCTTAGCACAGAGGTGTGAAATGACTCAGCAGCGAAAGGGTTAAAAACAATATTGTCTCGGTGACTGCAGTTTTAAACCTATAAGCCACTTTTAGTTGTTCTAATACAGATCGATTCGCTATGAGGAAAGTCTTCTGGTAAAGTACAGATGTCGGTATAATGTTAATTGCACATCTCTATTTCTCTTTCTTTGGTTTTTACTCTGTCTCTCGATTTACGTATGAGAGATCTGCATATATTGTGGCACCATAAGAGAGAGATAATACTATAGAAGATGAACGTTCCGTTGAACTATGACAGACAGGCAATGTTATCCACATATCTACCTTGGACTTCCGATACGGATCACTAAGAACTGACAGAAGGGGATACGTCATTAGTCACTGCCGGAACAACCAAGATGGAACGCATGAAACCAGGTGATCGGGATCTCGTTCACTCACCTCTCACATTTAAATACCGGACATTACAGAAGGACGGTAATTTCAATTTTTAGCCACTGAGGAAGCGCCCGGAAGGGTGCGAAACGCGTCTGGCCGATTGATATTTGTTCTGTTTGTTTTATTCTCTTCCTTTTATCCCATTTGGGAAATAAAAGTTTTAAAAGTTTTATTTTTCTACTCCCTGAATTCTTATATTCGCCTGTTCCGTGGACGGTTCACCACTATCTTCATCCCGGACTGAGAGCCAGTTATCCTTTTGGGACATCAATGAATCGGGAGGTACGAGCAGCCCGGTTAGCCCTTTAATAACCTGCGGGGCGAGCATATGAGGGCTAGGAGCTCTCAAAAAGCGTGAGTGTACATCTGCTGTTTGTTTACAAATTCATCACGGTTATACAGTGTTACACTACGCTATGTATTTCCCTTTTGTTTCGCGATCCATATCAACTATAACCCATGCACCCATTGGATACTGTACCAGCTCTTAATATAAAAGTGCGTTGGACTAGTACTATATATATACTGTTCACTTACTGTCTCTTGTATGTTTGTAGTGCATTCTAAGGCTAGGGTCAGACGAGCGTGATTTCTACGGACTGTACGTCCTGCAGTACGGACATCGTCAGTACGGATGACGCAGTAGTGGTCACACAGTCCGTTTTTTCACTGAAGTTATTTTTGACGGATGTAGGAGGGAAAAATAAATTACAATGAAAAAACATTCTGTCCGTCAAAAATGCTGGACGTATAAATGCAGTCCGTCTGACCATGCTCCATCACTCACACACAAAGCTATGCGGACGTTGTGGACGTGGCGCACTCCGCACGTCCGTTCTAGCAGTATTACGTTCTTGCCTAACCTGCGTCCGTTTGCAGCGTCCGTCATGCGTCCGCACTTCTGTGCGCACGTACTTCGTGTGTGGGGCTCCATTTAACACAATTGTATGCTATCACGGACGTACTTATGTGCGGCAACACGGACGTTAACACTGCGCTCGTCTGACCCCAGCCTAAGAGCGTTGTCCCGAACTGTTTTCTTATCATAGAAACATAGAAAAATGTCGGCAGATAAGAACCTTTCGGCCCATCTAGTCTGCCCAATTACATGGATACTTTCCCTGGATTTATCTTTTGTTTAGGATAGCCTTATGCCTATCCCATGCTTGCTTAAATTCAATTACTGTTTTGGCCTCTACCACTTCAACTGGAAGACTGTTCCATGTATCCACCACCCTCTCAGTAAAATAATGCTTTCTGATGTTACTTTTAAACCTTTGCCCCTCTAATCTAAGACTATGTCCTCTTGTTTTGCTACTTTGTTTCCTTTTAAATATTATCTTTCCATTATAAAGCCATCAATCTATGATCTAACCACCAGATATATATATATATATATATATTATCTTATCATCCATCCACTGGCGTGCGCAGGCCGTTCCGTGGGTGAACACCCTAATGTAACATTTATTAATTGAAAACTTATGTTTAGAAAATGTTAGACAAAATTCCCATTTTTCATTAGTAATAACAAACCTGTAATCACAGATACAGTCAAATTTGTTAAGATATTTATCAAAACCAGATAAGGGATATCCAAAATGTCAAATAGGAGGTGAAAGAGGACCGGTTCATCCAACATTAGGGTGTGCCTGGGCACACCAGGCATACCTAATGCGTACGCCTATGCATCAGGGATGCCAGATCCTCCATGTTTTCCTGTACACATAACATTTATTCATGCTGATGAGCAGTGCATGAAAAATGCCACCCCTCAGCATGTAGTACCCCAAGGCTCAATACTTGGCCTCTTGCTATTCACGATATTCATAAATGATCTGCCCAATGTCTGAAAATTCCCAACTGTACACATGTACGCAGACGAAACTAATCTATACCAGCAAACCAAATCTCCCGCAGCTGGAGGCCGTGCTGCAAGAACAATTCACAGAGGGAGAAAAGTGGATCAAAGATAACAAACTTTTTTTAAATACTGACAAAACTGTAACGATGCTCTTTGGAACAAAACCTAAACTACACAAATTGCAAAATCCCCACCCTGCAGTCTGCAGGTTCCTGGTCAGTTCGGTGCAGCCTGCAGGTTCCTGGTCAGTTGGGTGCAGCCTGCGGGTTCCTGGTCAGTTGGGTGCAGCCTGCTTGTTCCTGGTCAGTTCGGTGCAGCCTGCGGGTTCCTGGTCAGTTGGGTGCTGCCTGCAGGTTCCTGGTCAGTTGGGTGCAGCCTGCTTGTTCCTGGTCAGTTGGGTGCAGCCTGCAGGTTCCTGGTCAGTTGGGTGCTGCCTGCAGGTTCCTGGTCAGTTGGGTACTGCCTGCAGGTTCCGGTCAGTTGGGTGCTGTCTGCAGGTTCCTGGTCAGTTGGGTGCTGCCTGCAGGTTCCTGGTCAGTTGGGTACTGCCTGCAGGTTCCGGTCAGTTGGGTGCTGTCTGCAGGTTCCTGGTCAGTTGGGTGCTGCCTGCAGGTTCCTGGTCAGTTGGGTGCAGCCTGCAGGTTCCGGTCAGTTGGGTGCTGCCTGCAGGTTCCTGGTCAGTTGGGTGCAGCCTGCAGGTTCCGGTCAGTTGGGTGCAGCTGCGGCAGCCTGCAGGTTCCTGGTCAGTTTGGTGTAGCCTGCAGGTTCCTGGTCAGTTGGGTGCAGCCTGCGGGTTCCTGGTCAGTTGGGTGCAGCCTGCAGGTTCCTGGTCAGTTGGGTGCTGTCTGCAGCTTCCCGTCAGTTGGGTGCTGCCTGCAGGTTCCGGTCAGTTGGGTGCTGTCTGCAGCTTCCGGTCAGTTGGGTGCTGTCTGCAGCTTCCCGTCAGTTGGGTGCAGCCTGCAGGTTCCTGGTCAGTTGGGTGCTGTCTGCAGGTTCCGGTCAGTTGGGTGCTGTCTGCAGGTTCCGGTCAGTTGGGTGCTGTCTGCAGCTTCCCGTCAGTTGGGTGCTGTCTGCAGCTTCCCGTCAGTTGGGTGCTGTCTGCAACTTCCGGTCAGTTGGGTGCTGTCTGCAGCTTCCCGTCAGTTGGGTGCTGTCTGCAACTTCCGGTCAGTTGGGTGCTGTCTGCAACTTCCGGTCAGTTGGGTGCTGTCTGCAACTTCCGGTCAGTTGGGTGCTGTCTGCAGCTTCCCGTCAGTTGGGTGCTGTCTGCAGCTTCCCGTCAGTTGGGTGCTGTCTGCAACTTCCGGTCAGTTGGGTGCTGTCTGCAGCTTCCCGTCAGTTGGGTGCTGCCTGCAGCTTCCCGTCAGTTGGGTGCTGTGTGCAGCTTCTGTCAGTTGGGTGCTGTCTGCAGCTTCCCGTCAGTTGGGTGCTGCCTGCAGCTTCCCGTCAGTTGGGTGCTGTGTGCAGCTTCTGTCAGTTGGGTGCTGTCTGCAGCTTCCCGTCAGTTGGGTGCAGCCTGCAGGGTTGACCTTTCTCTTCCTAACAAGGGTGGCTTTTATCATGTTGATAATCAGCACTTGTTGCAGATGCATAACCCAAAAATTGCAGTATCAAATAAGAATAATAGTAATAATACGCTGACCTAACATGCAAGAGTTATTTTTTTAAAATTCTTTATTCTCAATTAACCCTTTAGCGGATAATAGGACATTTTACATGTTACAGTATAAGGCTGTCTGGGTGGGCGGCTGGATCTGGTGGCAAACCTGGCTCTATTAATGATTATTCTACATGGGGGGGTGCAAAAAAAAAATGATGAGAAAACCTTTCAGAGCAATTTCCCTAAAGAGGAAAAGCTGTCCAGGGTCACATGAGCATCTTTAACGAGTTCATTAGTCAGATTAACCTGGGCAGCAATAAACAGGCAGAAGTGTCACATCCAGCTCACACAATCCATCCCCAGACAAATCAGCAGCACATGCTGCTCATACCAGTGATTACAATACAAAGGAGCAGCAATCACTTAGCACTGGAGGCAGGGGAGGGGAAGCTGGGCAGAGTGGGGGCTTATTCACTAAGGGGTGAATTGGTGGAGGAATGCAAGAGACAGAAAACAGAAAATTCTGATGT
This sequence comes from Leptobrachium leishanense, assembly GCA_009667805.1. NCBI lineage: Eukaryota > Metazoa > Chordata > Amphibia > Anura > Megophryidae > Leptobrachium > Leptobrachium leishanense. Next base: position 319,088,511 of record CM019067.1, on the reverse strand, counting down.
TTTAGGCTAAAATTCAACTTTTAATGAATTAACCTTTGTCAGAATACATACACACATATAACGCAGGGTCGCCAGATCGGCCATGTTTTCCTGGACAAGTATAATGTATTCATGCTGATGGGCAGTGCAGGAAAAATACATCCCTGCCATATGTATAATCCATACACTGCAGGTAAGAAATAAAAAAGCTATCCCAGGCGACCTGCCTTGATTTCCTTCCAGCAGCATATGAATTATACATGTTGCAGGGTAGCATTTTCCCTGTGCTCACCTCTGCGTGAAATAGTAATATGTGTCCAGGAAAACACGGCCGACCACCTGGCAACCTTAATAGAACAGCCAAATCGGTCATGGTTTCCTGGACACATATAATGTATACATGCTGATGGGCAGTGCATGAAAAATGCCACCCCGCAATCTGTAAAATCTATGCACAGCAGGTAAGAAGTCTAGAGGGCCTATTCTCAAAGCACTGGAATTGCTTGCAATTTTCGGTGATTCCTTTTTTGGTGAAAATATGGTGAATTCACTTTTTAACGAATGGTTACCGTATTTTGCCAAAATAGGAGTCACCGAAAACCAACGAATTGTGCTGAAAACCCGCTGAAACGGCATCGGTGAATTCCATAACACCACTGAACTGAAAAACTAAAAATCCTTATTAGGAGCGTAAATCAATAAAAAAAATTAACCCTTTCGCTGCGGAGGCATTTCACCGCTGTGTGCTGAGCTCATTTTTACCGGTTTCGCTCATCATGTTTAAACGCGATTTTATTATACGACCCAGACATATTATTATATATCGTTCTTTCCGGCAGACTCGGCAAATTCATAATATATAACATTATTATATGTATACGTCATGTCCTGTCTGTATATTATAACAAAAAACGCAAAACAATTAGAATTTTCAATCATCTACAGCGCGTAAAGTGTTTTTTTTTCACATTTTAACATGCGAGCGTTTGACGTTATATTTTCTATATTTTGCGCTTGTTAAAAAAATTAGAAATGGGGACTCGTTACATTTTTTGGGGGGGGAATTACGTGATTTTTAGCAAACGCCACAATAGAAAAATCGTTAGTGCAGCATCATTGTTCACATAATTGAAATTGGAACAATATTACTGCATTAACCAAAAAAAAATTTATTTTAATTTAAAAAAATATATATTTTACCTGGTCATGTTTGGTATCATTGGAAAAGCCATGCTCTGGATGTTCCAATGATACCAAACATTAACCCCTAGCTGACATGGATCGGGAGATAGGGGGCTCATTGGAACCCACTCTCTCCACCATGGGAGGCAGCTAGGGGTTAACTCTCGAACTGATGTCAATCCGCTATGCGCGATGATACCAGTCATCAGGGGGAGATCCCGGAAGCTTGGACGGCATCCAAGATGTCGGCCAGCTCCGGGAGGGGACCGCGACCCGGCGCCTGTTGGTGCCGAATTGCGATCCAGCCCCCAAGGGGTTAAAGGCAGTGCCTGCCTTTTTCCGGTGGCCCACATGGATGGGGAGGGAGAGAGGTCCAAAGGACCCCACCTCCCCTTCAGGCACCTTCTCCGCACTGGCAGGGAAGGTGCCTGTAATAGACGTCATCTCGCTCACACGATGACGTCTATCGTGCCCGCCGGAGTCCCGGAGGCTGGGCTGACATCAAAGATGTCAGCCCGCACCAGGGGGCTGCAGCGATAAGCTCGTCCTTAGCAGCCAAGTGGTTAAAAATGTGTCTAAATAATAACAATAGTCCTTTAAAAAAAAAATTAAAAAAAAGATAAAAATGTTTGTTAACACATTTTAAAAAAGTCTTTTAAACATAAGCCAGGGGTCTATTCACAAAGCACCGAAATATTTTCTCTTTGGCGAATCCATTTCGCTGACCGTACGGTGCATTCACTGTTTAGCAAATTGTCACAATAGTGCACCAAAGCCACATGAAAAACTCTCCTAGTCTCCCAATAGGTGTTTAGACCAATAAAAATGCATTAAAATGTGTATAAATAATAAAAAGGTTCTTTAAAAAAATAAAATAAATAAATAGTAAAAAAGGTCTGTTACAGAAAAAAAGCATTTTAAATAAAATTGGGAAACAAATTTCCCCAAAAAAATACAAAAAAATGGTCCAAAAAAATAAATAAGGCGTTTTTCTCAAAATGAAAAGAATAAACGTTTTAAAAAAAAAAAAACACTAAAGAAAAAACATTTAAACATTTTATTCCTTTTTTTACATTGAATCCTATGGAATTTGCCTAAACCTGTGGAACTGAAACACTGAAAATCAGGGCATTTCACTGACACTATCAGGGTTATTCAGAGAGAGGTGAAAACCAGAAGAACTGGCAGGAGAAGAGAAGATTCTAGAGCAAATATCAGATTTGGAAAGAGATAAATGGGAGAATTTTTCTGGTTTGGCTATTTTGACCTAGAATTTTCACTTCTCCAGTCATTCTCCTGAGTTTCACCTCTCTCTGAATAGACCTGTATATTTCGCCTGTATTTGGAGAACTGACAGTTTAGGGAATGGTGAAAATCACAGTTCGGAGGTTAGGGAATAACCCCTCAGATGGAGAAGAGGTGGGGAGGATCCTTTGAACCCCTGTATCTCCATTCTATAAAAGCCAAAAGGTCAATTGAGGGATCATTGGAATGGTCAGAGGATGGCTTATCCAACAAATACCAAACATGACCATGTAAAGTGTGAAAATAAAAAGGAAATAAAATTTAAAAAAAAAACATTTTTTTTTCTAAAACATCACAATGTCCACTTTTCACTAATAAAGTGAAGACTGCTGCCCAATGTCCCACAACTTCATCTTCAGCTTGACTTCACTTGCAAAGCGCCAGAAATTCACAACCGAGTGAATGTCCCCCTTAAGGTTACAGTTGTGTTCAAAATTATTCAACCCCCACTGAAATTGAGTGTTTTGGCCAGTTCGACATTGATTTTGATCATTCAGTCATCTTCCTTACAATTAAATCAAAGAAGCACGTGTAGGTCAGACAAATATAACATAACATTTATAATGAAATAACCACAAATGTCTTTTCTGTGCTCACATCATTATCAGTTTTATTCAACCCCCAAATGACATTCAATCTTAGTACTTAGTACAACATCCTTTTACAGTTATAACAGCTTTTAAACGTGAAGCATAGCTTGACACAAGTGTCTTGCAGCGATCTACGGGTATCTTCGCCCATTCGTCATGGGCAAAAGCCTCCAGTTCAGTCACATTCTTAGGCTTGCGCACTGCAACTGCTTTCTTTAAGTCCCACCAGAGGTTCTCAATCGGATTTAAGTCAGGTGACTGCGATGGCCACTCCAAAATGTTCCAGCCTTTAGGCTGGGATCAGACGAACGCAGTGCGAACGTGTGTTTAGCCGCACTTTATTACAGCCGTAGTAGCAGCAAATGACATCCAACGCAGGCTCACACACGAAGTACGGCCGCACGAAAGTTCTGCCGCGCAACGCAAGCGGCAAACGAACGCATTTTTGCAAGAACGTGGAACCGCTAGTACTGACGTACAGAGTGCACTGCGTCCGCATAGCGGTGTGTGTGCGTGATTAGGAAACGTCAGACGCTGCTCATGTCCGGCCAACATAACATCCAGGCACCCAAAGTTTCCTGGTTTGGATCCGTAAAAAATCACGGCCGAAATCGCGCATCGTATGACAGCTATCGTGTATTCGGTGAAAAAGTACGTCCATGCGTTCGGACGCACTTTTTTACGGACGATGCGAAAAATGCGTTCGTCTGACCCTAGCCCAAATCTGCAACCATGCTCTAGTGGACTTGGAGGTATGCTTGGGATCATTGTCCTGTTGAAAGGTCCAACGTCTCCCAAGCCGCAGGTTTGTGACGGACTGCATCACATTGTCATCCAATATCTCCTGGTACTGAAGAGAATTCATGGTACCTTGCACACGCTGAAGCTTCCCTGTACCTGCAGAAGCAAAACAGCCCCAAAGCATGATTGACCCCCCGCCATGCTTCACAGTAGGCAAGGTGTTCTTTTCTTCATAGGCCTTGTTCTTCCTCCTCCAAACATAGCGTTGATCCATGGGCCCAAACAGTTCTAATTTTGTTTCATCAGTCCACAGAACACTATCCCAAAACTTCTGTGGTTTGTCCACATGACTTTTGGCATACTGCAGTCGACTCTTCTTATTCTTTGGAGACAGCAACGGGGTGCGCCTGGGAGTTCTGGCATGGAGGCCTTCATTACGCAGTGTGCGCCATATTGTCTGAGCTGAAACTTCAGTACCCACATCTGACAAATCTTTTCTCAGTTCCTCAGCAGTCACACGGGGACTTTTCTCCACTCTACGCTTCAGGTAGCGCACAGCAGTCGAAGTCAGCATCTTCTTTCTGCCACGACCAGGTAGCGTTTCAACAGTGCCCTTTGCCTTGAATTTGCGAATGTTGCTTCCTATGGTCTCTCTTGGTATGTTTAACATCTTTGCAATCTTCTTATAGCCATTGCCCTTCCTGTGAAGAGTAATCACCTCTTCTCTTGTCTTCCTGGACCATTCTCTTGACTTCACCATGTTTGTAACCACACCAGTAAATGTCTAGAAGGAGCTGAGTATCTCAGTCATTTTAAAGCTGCCTAATTGGTGCTTATTATGCTTTATTGCTGCTCCGTGACATCCACAGGTGTTTTCAATACCTGATTGAAAACACTTGAATGAACCTCTGTTCTTCAGAGTGGTAGTCTTTAAGGGGTTGAATAATTGTGTCAATGAAGAATTCACAAAAGAAACATTTACTACTGTATTACAAAACCAATTGATGTCATTTTAGTTGCATATGGTTCTTTAAAAAGTCCTTGTAGGATTTCATTCTGAATACAATTACAAATGTACACTAAATTCCCTAAAACCCTTTACAGCATTGGGGCTTGAATAATTTTGAACACAACTGTAGGGTCAGACAAACGCATTTTTCGCATCGTCCGTAAAAAAGTGCGTCTGAACGCATTGACGTACTTTTTCACGGAAGACACGATAGCGGTCATACGATGCGCAATTTCAGCCGTGATTTCATACGGATCCAAACCAGGAAACTTTGGGTGTCTGGACGTTACGTTGGCCGGACATGAGCAGCGTCTGACGTCTCCTAATCACGCACACACGCCGCTATGCGGACGCAGCGCACTTTGTACGTCAGTACTAGCGGTTCGACGTTCTTGCGAAAATGCATTCGTTTGCCGCTTGCGTTGCGCGGACGAAATTTCGTGCGGCCGTACTTCGTGTGTGGGCCTGCGTTGGACGTCATTTTCTGCTACCACGGCCGTAATAAAGTGCGGCTAAACGCACGTTCGCACTGCGTTCGTCTGACCCCAGCCTAAACAGTTGCAAGTTTTTATAACGCGCCAGCAAGTTCCGTAGTGCTGTACAATGGGCTGTAGAGCCCTCCCTGGTCAGCAGCCTTGGCCCTCCAGATGTCTTGGAACTGCATCTCCAATGATACTAAGCCAACCTAATGAGTGGCTGAGCATCATGGGAGATAGAGTTCCAAAACATCTGGAGGGCTAAGGCTGTAGAAAGTGTGATCAAACTATGCCAGGGCGTGCAAGAGTTAATTTAGAAAAACGTGCCTCTGTACCTTTCTAGCACAGATCCTTTTCACTGTATCAGCACCACTAAACATCCCAATTAAATGGGCCTTCCTGCCATTACCTGCTGCGGATACAATAATTACAGCCCTGCATGGTGTCACCATGTCACTGAGCAAGAGGGACACGGCTCGTAAAGCAGCGCTGATCACATCTAGAGGCCAGACGCTTAATTCAAGGTACCCCACATCCTCACATCACTCTCATTTATCTCCACCACTTTATTTATTGCTTCCTGCACAGAATCGTTATCGACACATAAAATGTATTCATACGGCCACGATTCCCTGGATACATATTGCCATTTCATGCAGAAGGAAAAGTGCTGCCCTGCAACATGTATAATTCATATGCTGCAGAAAAGAGATCAAGGCAGGTCACCTGGGATTCCCTTTTGATTTCTCTCCTGCAGCGTATGGATTATACATGCTGCGGGGTGGCATTTTTCATGCAATGTCCATCAGCATGAATTAATTATGGTGTCCAGAAAAACATGGCCGATGTGGAAAACGTGGGTTAGTTCCAGTCCATGGAAATATGCCCAAAAAGGCTGAGAAAATTATTATTATATTTTTTGTTTATTGCTGTAACATAACAGTAAATAATAAGAATGTACTAAACCTGAATCAGGAAAAACAAAGTATCAGAGAAGCTGTAGAAATCTAAACCAAGAAAAACACCTAGGGTTGGCAGCTCAGCCATGTTTCCCTGGACTAGTGTTGCCAAGTTGGCCATGTTTTTCTGGACACATTACTAGTTCATGCAGAGGGAGAGCACAGGGAAAAGTGCTGCCCTACAACATGTATAATTCATATTCTGCATGAAGGAAATCAAGGCAGGTCACCTGGGATTCCTCACCTGCAGCATATGGATTCCACATGCTGCGGTGGCATTTTTCCTGCACTGCCCATCAGCATGAATACATTAAGTGTCCAAGAAAACACAGCGATCTGGCAACCCTAGCCTGGACAGTCACATATTACTATTACCTGTGTAGAAGAAGAGCACAGGGAAGGTGCTGCCCTGCAACATGTATAATTTGTAAATGGACCTAGAATTCCTCTGATTTCTTGCCTGCAGCACAAGAGTTCGACACACACTGCAGGGTGGCATTTTTCATGCACTGCCCATCACGCTGAATAAATTATGTGTCCAGAAAACCACGGCTGATGTGGCAGCTCTGCGCAGAACCGCCTTCTCTATCAACATTCAGCTCAGCAGTCAATGGTTTTAAACACACGTACAATACAAAGCAGCACATAGTGCTCTGTCAGCCTCAGGAGTCTTAGCCCCTTTACTACCAAGTGATTTTAAATAAGACCACTAGCAGGACCTGGTGGTTTTATGGAAAACCCCTTTCCATTCCCTACACAGTAAATATATACAGACGCATCCCTACTGTATCCGTTCACCGCAGGTAAGTCATATGTGACAGGCAGAGGGCTCCCTCTAGTGGTCAGAAAGTGCTACTACATACACATGACAGCTTGGAATCCGTGTCTCCTTTAAGGAATAAAATGGATCTCAAAGCTTTTAAAATTATTTCAACTCGCTGGCTGTCCTATCCGATGTATGGAAACTTTGGGGGCGCATTCTGGAGCCAATTTGCAAAACGAATTTCACTTGGATTGCGTTAAATTTCCGTACACTGCTCCTTAGGGTTGCCAGTTCGGCCATGTCTTCCTGGACTATTTCACCCAGAGTGAAAGCACAGGGAAGGTGCTGCCCTGCAACATGGATAAGTCATATGCCACAGTAAGAGGGAATTCAGTTACCTAATTAAAGCAGGTCACCTGGAACTCCTCTTTGATTTCTTACCTGCAGCGTATGGATTCTACACGTTGCAGGGTGGCCTTTTTCATGCACTGTCTGTTGGCAACTATAAATTATATGCCTCCAGGAAAACATGGCCGATCTGGCAGCCCCAATCCAGAATATGACAAGATCGAGTATACTGGATCCTGGGCTCCCGCAGAAGCTGTTAAAGATTGAGCAAAACTTGATCATGGTAGTGAAGGGGTTGAAGTCCTTTATTTGCCATATCTCTCCCATCGAATGACACCTGGCATCATTTCATATGTCACGATAAATCGAATTTTGATTATTGAATCATAATAATGTAATTGATACGATTATTATTCAGATGGACGAGAGAAATCTCAATGTATCCTTCCTGGTAAAATCCTTTATAAATAAATAAATGTAATCAATGTATTATTATGATAATAATTAGTTCATCACACCATGTTGTTTAGTGAATGACCCCCATACTTTTTATATATGTGTGTATATAGTTTATAATCGCGGTTATTAAAGTGCAGAGCAGCTCTTGGATTCCCAGATCGGCCACATTTTCCAGGACACACAACATTTTTAAATGCTGGTGGGCAACATATAAGAGTGCTCCCCTGCAGAATGTAGAATGCCATGTGGTTTTCGTATGGGATTCATTCATATGAATTCTGCACACAGCAGGAGAGCACTTTTACATGCCACCCATTTGTTATATGAGTTCTTGCATTCACTGCTGATCACATAAACCCAGGATGTACAATTGGAGGTTCTGAATGAAGAATGACTTTAATTATACACTTAATAGTAAATGACTGTAAATCATCCCAGGACCTGAATACAGACACAGCTTATTGTGCATCCCACTGCTTCCAAGAGAAACTCATAAATCCAATAATTTAGGTTTTTTTCTGGGTTGTTTGTATGTTTTATAAAATATTAAGATGCAGGAATATTTATTTAATAATAATAATAATAATAGTAGTAAAAAACAAATTACATTTATTAATAGTATTATTTATTTTTGGCTTTTTCTGGGTTGTTTGTTTTATAGAATAATAAGATGCAGGGTTAGTTATTTATTAATAATAATAATATAATAATAATGTTAAAAAAATATTTAAACTTATTATTAGTATCATTTTATTTTTGTATTTATTTAATAATAATAATAATAAAAAAAATTACTATTATTAGTATCATTTATTTTTGGTTTATCTGTGTTGTTTGTATAGTTTTATAGAATAATAAGATGCAGGGTTATTTATTTAATAATAATAATAATAATAATAATAATGGTAAAAAAATAATTTACATTTATTATTAGTATCATTTATTTTTGGTTTTTCTGGGTTGTTTGGGTGTTTAGAAAATTCAAAAAAGCCAAGTTATTTATTTATCAACCTACATTAAGCTTCATACTATAATTATTATTATTACTTCAATCATGTATGTAGCAACAAAATATTCTAATTCAAAGTGGGGAGGTAAAAGAGCAAAAGTGACAAACAGAATATAATAAGTAGACAGAAACAAGTGGTGTGGGGAGTCCTGAAAACAGGAGCTTACAATCTAAGGTCTGGTTTAACCCTTTGTGTAGGGGGGGGCATTGAGAAGTCTGTACATTTAATTCTTGGGTAAAAGAGAAAGGATCAGTTCTGTTTGATGAGGTCCTCAAACCCGTGAAGAAAAACCCATATTTAAATTAATAAATGACTGTAAAACATCCCAGGACCTGAATACAGACACAGCTTAGGCTGGGGTCAGACGAGCGTAGTGTTCACGTCCGTGATTGCGCCTAAAAGTACGTCCGTGATAGCATGAAAGTAAGTCCATTGGAGCCTGACACATGAAGTACGTCCGTACTGAACTGCGGACGCACAACGGCCGCGGCAAACGGACGCAGGTTAGGCAAGAACGTAATACTGCTAGAACGGACGTGCGGAGTGCGCCACGTCCACAACGTCTGCATAGCTTTGTGTGTGAGTGATGGAGCGAGGTCAGACGGACTGCATTTATACGTCCAGCATTTTTGACGGACAGAATGTTTTTTCATTGTAATTTATTTTCCCCTCCTACATCCGTCAAAAAATAACTTCAGTGAAAAAACGGACTGTGTGACCACTACTGCGTCATCCGTACTGACGATGTCCGTACTGCACGGACGTACAGTCCGTAGAAATCACGCTCGTCTGACCCCAGCCTTATTGTGCATCCCATTGCTTCCAAGAAAAACTCATTATAAATGCAATAATTGTGATTTTTGGGTTGTTTGTGTGTTTTATAAAATATTAAGATGCAGGATTATTTATTTAATATTATTAATAATAATAATAATAATAATAATAATAAAGTATCATTTATTATGAGGTGAGGAAGTAAAACCAAAAAGTGACAAAGAAAATATAAGAAGACAGAAGCAAGTGGTGTGGGGGGGGGGGGGCAGCTCACAGGAGTTTACAATCTATGGTGTAGTTTAACCATTTCTGTGCCATGTCATTGTGTTCTCTGCACACATAATGTCTGGGTAAGAGAGAAAGGATCACAGGACTGATGACATTGTGTTGATCTCTCTGTTCCTGCCCCCCCCCTCAAGGTGCAACCTGTCCTTGAGTTAAATGGTGTTTGCCCACATCACACACAATAATCAATCCCACAGTTAATGAAGTCACCGCTGATTGCATCAATAAACTTTATTATAGACAAATAAGACATCTTTAGATACCAGGGATCTGCTCCCCCTCCCCCCTCCTGCTACATATATTCATTTATTATTTGTATCATTATACTAACCCTGCCAGCACTCCAGTTATTAGGGAACTCACTCTCACACACTGTCTCCTGGGGTTTATCCACTAAACACTAACTCCTGGTGATAAGAAGAAGAAGAAAAAAGACGTTTGCTGCATCAGTTAACTCAAAACCGTCCAGGTCGCTATATTCTGTGAAGAGGGTTAATTATCAAAATTTAAGGCAAACTAGGTGAATTTTATCACTTTTCATCTCATGCAAACAGATTTGCCCATTTCCCAGCAGTGTTGGGGGTCCTTATCTAGATATTTTGGGGGTTTCCCCTTATATTTTGTATAGGCTATCAGATTGTTTAGTGAATGACCCCCAGGCGTCTCTCATGGCTGCTCATCATGACCTTGTTATTAGGTTTTGTTGATAGTAGTGTTTTCTGTTATTGCTGATTTTTATCAGTACTGCTATTAGTTGTAGTAATGGCATTGTTATCATTATATGTTTGTAATCTTTATCATGTTTATATTGGTGATATATAACATTAATAATAGCCAGTGATAATATAATATAGTGTAAATAGCTCAGCTCATGTTTATATTATTGATAAATAATGGTCATGCAATAATGAATGTATAGCTGAGCTGTGGCCACAGAACTATCAGAAAGCATGGATGGATGCTCGTGTATAAATTTATTCTTGTACATATATACTTACAAGCATATATATATTTATATATATTTATACATTTGTTTATATATATACATAAATGTATACATGCACATATTATTTATACATACATGCACACATTTTTACACACATTTCCACATACATTCATATATGTGGATAAGTGCAAGATAATGCACCTGGGACGTAAAAACCCAAGGGCTGAATATAGAATATTTGATACAGTCCTAACCTCAACATCTGAGGAAAGGGATTTAGGGGTTATTATTTCAGAGGATCTAAGGGTAAGTAGTCAATGTAATAGAGCAGTAGGAAATGCTGGCAGAATGCTTGGTTGTGTAGGGAGAGGTATTAGCAGTAGGAAAAGGGAAGTGCTCATGCCACTGTACAGAGCACTGGTGAGACCTCACTTGGAGTACTGTGTGCAGTACTGGAGACCGTATCTCCAGAAGGATATAGACATCTTAGGCTAGGGTCAGACTGAGGCAGTGCGAACGCGCGTTCTGGCGCACATAATCACGGCCGCACTAGCAGCAGATGCCGGGCAATGACAGCCAATATACGAAGTACGGTCGCACAAAAGTCCGGCCGCGCAACGCAAGTGGAAAATGAACGCATTTTTTCGAGAACGTTAAACCGCTGCTACAGACGTACAGAGTGCGCTGCGGCGTGTGTGCGTGATTAGGAGACGTCAGACGCTGCTAGTGTGCGGCCAACATAACGTTCAAACAGCCGGATTTCCCTAGACTTCTTTTCACCCCATTCATGAAATACGTCCAGAATTGCGCATCGTCTGACCACTTAAGGCTAGGGTCAGACGAGCGTGATTTCTACGGACTGTACGTCCGTGCAGCACGGACATCGTCAGTACGGATGACGCAGTAGTGGTCACACAGTCCGTTTTTTCACTGAAGTTATTTTTTGACGGATGTAGGAGGGGAAAATAAATTACAATGAAAAAACATTCTGTCCGTCAAAAATGCTGGACGTATAAATGCAGTCCGTCTGACCTCACTCCATCACTCACACACAAAGCTATGCGGACGTTGTGGACGTGGCGCACTCCGCACGTCCGTTCTAGCAGTATTACGTTCTTGCCTAACCTGCGTCCGTTTGCCGCGGCCGTTGTGCGTCCGCAGTTCAGTGCGGACGTACTTCATGTGTCAGGCTCCAATGGACTTTCTTTCATGCTATCACGGACGTACTTTTAGGCGCAATCACGGACGTGAACACTACGCTCGTCTGACCCCAGCCTAAGCGTATTCCGTGAAAAAATGCGTGCGCACGCATCGACGTACATTTTGACGATGGCCGCAGAAAATGCGCTCATCTGTCCCTAGCCTTAGGCTAGGGTCAGACGAACGCATTTTTCGCGTCGACCGTGGAAAAGTGCGGTCGAACGAACGGACATATTTTTTTCACGGAATACGCGGTAGCGGTCATACGATGCGCCTTTTCGTCCGTGATTTTGTACGGATCATCAATAAAACACTTTTTGTGTCTGGACGTTATGTTGGCCGGACATTAGCAGCGTCTGATGTCTCCTAATCACGCACACACGCCGCTATGCGGCCGCAGCGCACTCTGTACGTCAGTAGTAGCGGTTTGACGTTCTCGAAAAAATGCGTTCGTTTGCCACTTGCGTTGCGCGGACGAACTTTCGTGCGGCCGTACTTCGTGTGTTCCCCGGCATTGGACGTCATTTGCTGCTAGCACGGCCGTGATTTTGTGCGGCTAAACGCACGTTAAAGCTGCGTTCGTCTGACCCTAGCCTTAGAGAGAGTTCAGAGAAGGGCTACTAAAATGGTGTACGGGTTGAAGGAGAAAAGTTACCAGGAAAGGCTTAATGATCTTAACATGTACAGCTTGGAAAAAAGACGAGACAGAGGAGATATGATAGAAACATTTAAATACGTAAAGGGAATCCCCAAGGTAGAGGAAGGGAGTATATTTAAAAGGAAACAAAGTAGCAAAACAAGAGGACATAGTCTTAGATTAGAGGGGCAAAGGTTTAAAAGTAACATCAGGAAGCATTATTTTACTGAGCGGGTGGTGGATACATGGAACAGTCTTCCAGTTGAAGTGGTAGAGGCCAAAACAGTAATTGAATTTAAGCAGGCATGGGATAGGCATAAGGCTATCCTAAACAAAAGATAAATCCAGGTAAAGTATCCATGTAATTGGGCAGACTAGATGGGCCGAAAGGTTCTTATCTGCCGACATTTTTCTATGTTTCTATGTTTCTATATGCATGTCAGTGTTTAGGGATCATCACATTCAAGCTGAGTATTTATTTATTGTTCATCCTATTAGAATATATACAGTGAGTATGTTATATTAGGGTGCATGTCAGTGATCTACAAAGTTATCTTAATGCACAGGCATTTTTCTCTGCATCAGCATACAATATATCACTTATTGTATCTAGAGTAACTCATGCTTTTATTAGGAGAAGATACATCACATACAGCACAGGGTGTCTCATACAGTGCATCTCACGCTTTATTAGGAGATGATACATCACATTCAACACAGGGTGTCTCATACAGTGCATCTCACGCTTTATTAGGAGAAGATACATCACAGGGTGTCTCATACAGTGCATCTCACTCTTTAAAGGAGAAGATACATCACAGGGTGTCTCATACAGTGCATCTCACGCTTTATTAGGAGATGATACATCACAGATACAGCACAGGGTGTCTCATACAGTGCATCTCACTCTTTAAAGGAGAAGATACAGCACAGGGTGTCTCATACAGTGCATCTCACTCTTTAAAGGAGAAGATACAGCACAGGGTGTCTCATACAGTGCATCGCACGCTTTATTAGGAGATGATACATCACAGATACAGCACAGGGTGTCTCATACAGTGCATCTCACTCTTTAAAGGAGAAGATACAGCACAGGGTGTCTCATACAGTGCATCTCACTCTTTAAAGGAGAAGATACAGCACAGGGTGTCTCATACAGTGCATCTCACGCTTTATTAGGAGAATATATATCCAATACACTGGGTGCTGTATCTCATGCTATAGGAGATGATAAATCACTTGCTGCAGATCACACGTTAATATAATTTGCTATATTTCGCAGGGCATAGTGTATATCCAGGACACACTGGAAAACGAGATAAATCTCAATGTATCCTTCCTGGTAAAATACTTTATAAATCAATAAATAATACCTCCTGTATTAGTTTCCAATACATTGCACACTGCATATTAGTATATAACGTGTACCTTCTTCCAGGTTTCTGCTTGTATTTTATGTGCTGCTTAATTTGAATTTTCTATTTTTCATACAGTTACACTAGAATTTAATGTCCGTTATAATAAATTACTGAGTTATGGCTGAATTTATATACACGTCACGTGTATGTAATTTACTAAAATTATATATAAGGGTATATAACTCCTTTTGAATTGGCTACAATTTAGATATGAATGTGCATCAAAGTATGAGATATGTCTATATAAATTATCATGGACATGCTGATCACTTTTTATATTCATTAATTTAAACTTGTATTTATATATATATAATTACTCTTATATGTATGGCACTATACTATTATTATTATTATTATGCTATATTTATACTATAAAGGTATGTCCTTTTTAGCAGAATTTGTTCTCTGTTCTACATGAGATTATGGATTAAAACAAACAAATGTGTGTGAAATGCATCTCTATCTACCTATCTCTGTTTGTCTTTCTGTCAATCTGTCTGTTTGTCTTATTCCGCCTAATCCATTGTATAAATAGACTAAATATGGCATTTATGATATTTAACCTATTATTACACACATTCCATGTTTTTTTTATTTTTTTTTGCTTGAAGATGTATTTCCATTTCCTTTTTTTGCACACATTATGTCTCTGCATTAGGATGGTTATATGACACGTCTGATGTGTTATCTTCTATGACATACTACATCCCATACCTATTAATGCACCAGTATATGAATAAACCTCCAAATAAAGTAATATGAAATGTGTGTAATCCATATTCCAGCACTTCACTGTAATATAAAGTCACACATTACCCTGAGAGTGATGTCATAAAGTCTATACTGTATCTAATCTATTTATAAATGAAGTTAGACAGAAAAACTGCTATATGTATGGTACTAAGAGACAGACAGAAAGACGGATTGTACAGCACAGCGGAATATGTTGGCGCTTTATAAATATTCTTAATAATAATACATGATTTTTGCATATAATTGTTTGTTATTGCATGAGGTTATGTAATAAAACAGACAACAGAGGTTTTGACACAGAACACCTATTCCCATGCATATAGTATAGTGTGACATATATGTATATTGTAATTGGTATACATGCTGTATGTGTATACATCTGTATATTGCATTGTGCAATCCCATAAAATATATCTATACACAATATACTAGTATATACAACATAATCACTATACACTTAGTATACCCACTATTATTATTAATATAATCATCATTTATATAGCGCCAACAGTTTCTGCAGCGCTTTCTAATAACCAAAAGGAACAAGGTACATATAAACGGACATGGGGTGGAAACGTTAGGTGTAGAGGGCCCTGTTCATAGGAGCTTACAGTCTACAGGTATACACTGGTTATACGTGCTACACACTATAGCTGTGTTTGCCAACCCTGGTCCTCAGGTCCCCCTAACAGGCCAGGGATTTAGGATTATTTTGAGGAAATGCAGATTGAATCCTGCAATCACTGAGCAGCAAAGCCTATCACCTGTGCTGTGCTTCACATATCCTGCAAACCTGACCTGATCGGACCTGAGGACAGGTTTGTGAGCACTGCACTATACATATTATACAGTATGCACACTAAACTCAGTATACAAACTATACACTTAGTATACACACTACAGTCAAAATACACACTATACAGAATACACAATGCACATAGCAAACGCTATAAAAATTCACACAGATACAGTTGTGCTATATATTGTTGCTTCCCAACTTTTCGGGTGTGCTTTTCATTCCACTCTCATCTAAATACCAATGTGTATCTGCATCAAACGATGAAAAAAGAGGAAACAATATTTAAACCATTGAAAAAACGTGAGACTTTTCATTTGGAATTTAGCAGCTCATTTCTAATGCTCTGCAGATTACTCCCCCTCCCACCAACTCCCCCCTCCCTCCCTTTTATTTCCCCTTTGCAAATTGGATCAACTATATAGGGGTAATAAAGGGGGGTGTATGGGTATTAAATACTTTTTCTAAGGGTGTAGGATAAATGTATCTGCTTGTGTTTACATAGAATGTCCTTTATCCAGGCGTGCTTGTGTGGCTGCAGGATTCCTATTATTGTTATTGATATTATTACAGCCTGTGTTACATTCTATTCATATACACACATATCTATCCCTTAGACATGCAGCACTTGTTAATAAGTATCTCAATGGAATAAATGATAACAGAGTGACCAGAGAGCTGTGGGCTAGATCATTCGTGTTTTCTCTGCAATTCTATCCAATTCAGTGCTTTAAAACTCATTGTGTATATATGTATATAATACACAAGGAGGGCAGCAGTCAACCTTTACTAAGCACAGAGTGTGGGTGCTTCTCAAGACAATAAAATACAAGCGAGCACTCCAGTTAACACATTCAAAGACTTCAACTGTAGATTCTGGAGGCTCTCTTCTTGGTTTGTTTATATTTATATTTACACTAAAAAAACAACAACAGAGGGATGTAACATTGTTATGAAATTGACTTTAACCAACTAGAAATATCCTAATAATTACATACCCTTTGCCCTCTGCTGCTAACCTGCAAAAAAAATAATCTTATTTCTTAATAAATTGCCATTTTTTGGTGACAGGTTTATATAGACGGGTCTGTTATCTGGCCCATGTGGCCTTATTGTCCTCTCTTATTGCACTCTATGGCCACACACAGCAATCTTAATGGCTGGAAACACACTATTACGTAACAAAAGACATTCCTGATCTGGTCACACACCTTTCCAAAGATTGGGTATATTTATATATATATATATTATATATATAACACACCCAATCACAAGTGATATATGGTGTTTTGTATTTAAAGTCTGAGATGCACCCGCTTGTGTTGCAAGTTTAGGTTGAGTACAACCCCTCCCCCCCCTTGTGGTTTGTTTATATATATATATTAACATACCCAATCACAAGTGATACATGTAATATATCCAGGACATGTTCAGCAAAAACTTAACTTTTATTTAATCCTATAAATATAGCCACAAGTCAACGTTTCGGTCCCTCTAGGGGACTTTCTTCAGGATATATTTTGCCGTGAAGAAAGTCCCCTAGAGGGACTGAAACGTTGACTTGTGGCTATGTACTAATGGATTAAATAAAAGTTAAGTTTTTGCTGAACATGTCCTGGATATATTACAGGGAGCCAACCTTAGCATAACACCGGCACATTGAATATTTCTATATTATACTGTACTTTCTTCTGGTGGTGGAACATAAATAGTGATTTTGAGAACCCCTAGGAGAAAACATGATTACAGAAAAGTAAAATAATGATAGTGATAATGGAATGTGTGGGAGTGAAGACCTTTCAGAATGTGTTTAGATTAAGCAGGTTGCATGTAGTCTCTTGGTGTTTAGAAGGTTCATATATTCACCAGCTCTGCCTCACTGTGTCTTCACTATGATATTTACATGTTTATTTTATCTCCATCCTTCTCTGTGTTATAGCTATTTATCTATACCTAGTTGTAGACGTTTCTCTCTCTCCAGCTGCAGTTCTATATCCATTTGTTCTGTCAGGTCTATTCACTAAAGCTGAAACTCAGGAAGATTGGCAAAGTGAACATTTTAGGTCAAAATAGCAAAACCAGAAAAATTCTCCCATTTATCTCATTTTCCAAATCTGCTATACTTTGTCTAGATTATTCTCTCCTGCCAATTCTCCTGAGTTTCACCTCTAGTGAATAGACCTGTACACACATTCAGTCTGTCTGTGTATCTTTCTTTTTATTGCTATTATTTTCTCTTGTATCTCCCTGTCTTTCCTTTCCCCTGTTCCCTCTCTCTTCTCTCCTGTCTCTCACTGTATTTTTATATTATGTCACATGTTAATCTCAAAGTTCCTTCCTCTCTCTCTCTCCTTATGCCACTTTTTGGTTTTCTTTCCTGGTATTCTTTTCTGTTTTATGCCCCTCTTTCTTCCTCCCTGTTTATGTTCCCTCTCTTTCTCTCTATGTTTATATTCCCTTTTTCTCTCTGTGTTTATATTCCCTCTTTCTCTCTGTGTTTATATTCCCTCTTTCTCTCTTTGTTTATGTTCCCTCTTTCTCTCTGTGTTTATATTCCCTCTTTCTCTCTGTGTTTATATTCCCTCTTTCTCTCTGTGTTTATGTTCCCTCTTTCTCTCTGTGTTTATGTTCCCTCTTCCTCTCTGTGTTTATATTCCTTCTCTTTCTCTCTTTGTTTATGTTCCCTCTTTCTCTCTGTGTTTATTCCCTCTTTCTCTCTGTGTTTATGTTCCCTCTTTCTCTCTGTGTTTATGTTCCCTCTTCCTCTCTGTGTTTATATTCCTTCTCTTTCTCTCTGTGTTTATGTTCCCTCTTTCTCTCTGTGTTTATATTCCTCTTTCTCTCTGTGTTTATATTCCCTCTTTCTCTCTGTGTTTATGTTCCCTCTTTCTCTCTGTGTTTTATTCCCTCTTTCTCTCTGTGTTTATGTACCCTCTTTCTCTCTGTGTTTATGTTCCCTCTTTCTCTCTGTGTTTATGTTCCCTCTTTCTCTCTATGTTTATGTTCCCTCTTTCTCTCTGTGTTTATATTCCCTCTTTCTCTCTGTGTTTATATTCCCTCTTTCTCTCTGTGTTTATATTCCCTCTTTCTCTCTGTGTTTATGTACCCTCTTTCTCTCTGTGTTTATATTCCCTCTTTCTCTCTGTGTTTATATTCCCTCTTTCTCTCTGTGTTTATGTTCCCTCTGTGTTTATGTTTCCTCTTTCTCTCTGTGTTTATATTCCCTCTTTCTCTCTCTTTATGTACCCTCTTTCTCTCTGTGTTTATGTTCCCTCTTTCTCTCTGTGTTTATGTTTCCTCTTTCTCTCTGTGTTTATATTCCCTCTTTCTCTCTATGTTTATGTTCCCTCTTTCTCTCTGTGTTTATATTCCCTCTTTCTCTCTGTGTTTATATTCCCTCTTTCTCTCTCTTTATGTTCCCTCTTTCTCTCTGTGTTTATGTTCCCTCTTTCTCTCTGTGTTTATATTCCCTCTCTTTCTCTCTCTTTATGTTCCCTCTTTCTCTCTGTGTTTATGTTCCCTCTTTCTCTCTGTGTTTATGTTCCCTCTTTCTCTCTGTTTATGTTCCCTCTTTCTCTCTGTGTTTATGTTCCCTCTTTCTCTCTGTGTTTATATTCCCTCTTTCTCTCTCTTTATGTTCCCTCTTTCTCTCTGTGTTTATGTTCCCTCTTTCTCTCTGTGTTTATGTTCCCTCTTTCTCTCTGTGTTTATATTCCCTCTCTTTCTCTCTATGTTTATGTTCCCTCTTTCTCTCTGTTTATGTTCCCTCTTTCTCTCTATGTTTATGTTCCCTCTTTCTCTCTGTGTTTATGTTCCCTCTTTCTCTCTGTTTATGTTCCCTCTTTCTCTCTGTGTTTATGTTTCCTCTTTCTCTCTGTGTTTATATTCCCTCTTTCTCTCTCTTTATGTTCCCTCTTTCTCTCTGTGTTTATGTTCCCTCTTTCTCTCTGTGTTTATGTTCCCTCTTTCTCTCTGTGTTTATATTCCCTCTTTCTCTCTCTTTATGTTCCCTCTTTCTCTCTGTTTATGTTCCCTCTTTCTCTCTGTGTTTATGTTCCCTCTTTCTCTCTGTGTTTATGTTTCCTCTTTCTCTCTGTCTTTATGTTCCCTCTTTCTCTCTGTCTTTATGTTCCCTCTTTCTCTCTGTGTTTATATTCCCTCTTTCTCTCTCTTTATGTTCCCTCTTTCTCTCTGTTTATGTTCCCTCTTTCTCTCTGTGTTTATGTTCCCTCTTTCTCTCTGTGTTTATGTTTCCTCTTTCTCTCTGTCTTTATGTTCCCTCTTTCTCTCTGTCTTTATGTTCCCTCTTTCTCTCGCATTCTCTCCTTTTGTTCTTTCTCTCTTACTTCCTCTTTCTCTCCTTTGTTCTCATTCTCTTTTTTCCCTCTTCTTCGCTCTCTCTTCCTGTCTGTTAATGCCCCTATTTCTGTTTTTGTCTTCCTTTCTCTCTCACACTCCCTGTATATGCTTTGTTTACTCTTTTTCTCTCTCTCTTTTAGTTCATGTTCCTTTTTCTCTCTCACAAACTCTTTCTGTTTAACTCTTTCTCTCTCTCCCCCACTCTCCCTCTCTCTCCTCTCTCTATAGGTAATACATATGAATAAAGGTTTGTACATACTGTGTAGTGAGAGCAGTCAGCCTGTCCTGCAGCAGAATGAGCTGCCTGGGAGATGAGAGATCTCTCCTATTCACTCACCTTACGCCTCTCAGCACTCGCAGGGAAGGGCTGGCTGTGAGCAATGTGCCAGCAGGGACTGTGTATGTTTATGTACTTGGTCTGGAGCGTGTGTGCACGTATATGTTCATGTATATGTATGTGTGATCGTGTGTACATTTAGGGGATGCGTGAGTACGTTTGTGTGTTGTGTACATATGGGGTATGCCTGTGTATGTATATGAATGTATATATCTATATATTTATATATATATTTATACAATGTATATGTATGTAGGAGGTACATGTGTATGTCTTTGTGTGTTTACGTGGTAACAGTTAGTGACTGATACACTGGTTGTGAGTTTTTGGCAGGTCTGTGTGTATCATAGGGGGTTTATGGACAATGCAGGAACAGAAATGCACATTTTAGGCTAATCAAGGAGGTAACCAGAGCTGTGTTTTCGTTATGGTATTCTATTATTAGATATTAAAATTCCCCCCCTCCCCATCACCGCTTAATAAACAATCCCAGCTCCTAAGTGTGTCATTGTGTCAGATTGTGTTATATTGTCAGCAGTTCACTTTTTGCTGATCAAAAAGTGTGAGACAGACTGAGAGATTGTGTGTCTGTAACTTGTGTATTGCAGTATGAGTGACACAGTGTATGTGATACAGTGTACATGAGTTACATTATGTGATACAATGTATATGTGTGGGACAGGCAGGTGGACTGGGATCCTCCCATTGGTTGCAGCAGGTGCCTCATACACAGCATTCATTGATAGTGACAGCTCTGAGAAGTCACCAATGGGATCCGCCCCCGGGCTGCTCTCTGGCAAATCAAGGGGTCCTGATCAGATGACCAATAGGGAGGCGAGTCAGGCCTTCAAGTGAGAAGAGTGAATGTGCGGGGCCAGGCGTGAGCTCAGAGACACCTGCAGCCCCGGCCCTGCTCAGGCAGTGATCCCCAGCTTGCCCTGCTCAGTGCGTGATCCCCCTGCTTACCCTGCTCAGTGAGTGATCCCCCAGCTTACCCTGCTCAGGCAGTGATCCCCAGCTTGCCCTGCTCAGGCAGTGATCCCCCAGCTTGCCCTGCTCAGTGAGTGATCCCCAGCTTGCCCTGCTCAGTGAGTGATCCCCAGCTTGCCCTGCTCAGTGAGTGATCCCCAGCTTGCCCTGCTCAGTGAGTGATCCCCAGCTT
Source organism: Leptobrachium leishanense (assembly GCA_009667805.1). NCBI lineage: Eukaryota > Metazoa > Chordata > Amphibia > Anura > Megophryidae > Leptobrachium > Leptobrachium leishanense. The sequence goes on along the minus strand of CM019067.1, from coordinate 319,067,023 downwards.
GCCCTGCTCAGTGAGTGATCCCCAGCTTGCCCTGTTCAGTGAGTGATCCCCAGCTTGCCCTGCTCAGTGCGTGATCCCCCAGCTTACCCTGCTCAGTGAGTGATCCCCAGTTTACCCTGCTCAGTGAGTGATCCCCAGCTTACCCTGCTCAGTGAGTGATCCCCCAGCTTGCCCTGCTCAGGCAGTGATCCCCAGCTTGCCCTGCTCAGGCAGTGATCCCCAGCTTGCCCTGCTCAGTGAGTGATCCCCAGCTTGCCCTGCTCAGTGAGTGATCCCCAGCTTGCCCTGCTCAGTGAGTGATCCCCAGCTTGCCCTGCTCAGTGAGTGATCCCCAGCTTGCCCTGCTCAGTGAGTGATCCCCAGCTTGCCCTGTTCAGTGAGTGATCCCCAGCTTGCCCTGCTCAGTGAGTGATCCCCCAGCTTGCCCTGCTCAGTGAGTGATCCGCCAGCTTGCCCTGCTCAGGCAGTGATCCCCCTGCTTGCCCTGTTCAGTGAGTGATCCCCCAGCTTGCCCTGTTCAGTGAGTGATCCCCCAGCTTGCCCTGCTTAGTGAGTGATCCCCAGCCCTGCACAGTGACGTCTGGACTTGGAGCTCATGTCTCTCCTGGCACATGGACCTGATCCCCCAGTGATTCAGGGGTTCCTGCAGCTCCTGTCCTGTTCGATCTGTGGCTCCTGTCCTGTTTGATCTGGGGTTCCTGCAGCTCCTGTCCCGTTGCAAGGGAACTTTGAGTACATTCAACTCCATTTATGTGTGATTTGAAGGATAACTGCAACCCCTGTCCTGTTTGAATCCGTGCTACCTACAAGCCCTGTCCTGTCTGAATCAGTGATCCCTGCAGCTCCTGTCCTGTTTAATTTGAGGTGCCGTTGAAACCGTGGATTTGCCTCCTGAGTTTGGGGTCCCTGGAGTCGGACTCTACTTTTCTCCAACCACCCAAAGATTCTCTAACCTGATGGAGAAATCCAAGAATTTCCGGATCGATGCTCTCCTGGCCATCGACCCCCCCAAGGCTCAGACCTCTCCTCTGGCTCTGGTCACCTCACTGTCCTCCTCCTCTCTCTCCACTTCTGGGAGCCCCCCCTCTGAGCACACTGACAGCCTGCGGACTGACACCCCATCACCCCCCAGGACTTGTGGTCTGATCCCCAAGCCAGGTTTCCTGAGCAGCCACCAGCCCCCTGTCAGCATGATGGGCTTACACCCCCAAGGAGGCGCAGGGATTCCCCACCAGGCTCTATATGGACATCCAATGTACAGCTATTCTGCAGCCCTGGCTGCCGGGCAGCACCCTGCCCTGTCCTACCCGTATTCCCAGATTCAAGGAATTCACCATACTCACCCCATGGACCCCATCAAGATCAGTGCTGGCACCTTCCAGCTGGACCAGTGGCTGAGAGCCTCCACGGCTGGCATGATGCTCCCAAAAATGGCCGATTTTAACTGTGAGTATTCACTGGCACCTTGTCCTGGGGCATTAACTCATTACTAGCCATTCAATAAGAGGGGCTTCTGCGTGCTCTAATGCAAAATCATCCTTGGCTCCAGAACATGAGAAGATACAGATTTCATACGATTTAGTCATTAAAAGTCTCTGTCTCTCTGTAAGTCTATCTGAATGTCTCACTGAGGTCTAAGCACTTCTTAAATAGTATCCATACACACAGACATACACATAGTCCTGCACATACATACACAGTATGTTCATGGTTCTGAGAGATACACATGGACCTTATGGAGTCTCTATCTTGTTACAATACACAGTATTTATCCAGGGTTCTGATAATAAATGATCCTGCAGACACCTGACCCATTGTTTGATAAAGCAGAGCACATAAACCCACACATTGGTAAAATACATGACTGATACATTGTACCAATAAAGCACAGATCTATCAATACAAATAAAAATTGATGCATGTTTTGATAGATGTTTTCTTGTATTGATAGATGTTTTCTTGTATTGATAGATGTTTCCTTGTATTGATAGATGATTTTGCTTCTGTTTTGCAATAAGTGATAGAATCTGAGATTCTCAAATCATTTCCATTCTATTAGGATACAAGCAAGGCTCTGAGAAAGAGAAACAAGTATCCATCCACTGAGTTACTCATAACATAACAAAGAAATAAAGGCAGCAGAGGAATCACAGACCCTATAGATTGTATTAATTATTATATGTCTTTATCCTGAGTGCATGGGACAAAAACAAATCAGACAGCCCGAAATATAAATCCAATTATTTACAGTAATTCACAGTTTACTGCGAGAAATCTGAAAAACAGCCATGAGTTAGATACAGAAAAGCTAATAAAACCACGTGTTTGCCAAAGCATATTCACCCAGCAGAGATCCAAACACCGAATGGATAACAATAACACAGCATTGTAATCTATTTATTTTATAAAGTATTTTACCAGGAAGGATGCATTGAGATTTCTCTCGTTTTCAAGTATGTGCATATACACACATATATATATATATAGTGTGTGTGTGTCAGTTCTCTGAATTGCTGGGATGTGTAAATGAATGTCTTTCACAATTCTAAACTCGATTATTTACACTATAGGCCAATATAAAGATATAGGTATGTATACATATAATGTGTGTGTATAACACGATTATAAATAATAAACATATATATATATAGTAAACATATATTATCAATAAAATCCCTTTATTCTGTGCACCAGGTTATAGCTGTTCTGCGTGTAACAAGGCACAGGGAAATATACACAGATATAACATATTTCTTTGTATCTCATACAGGCACAAATATCTATAAAATTCACCGAATCATTCTCAATTGTAACTCTGTAAAACCTCTGGCAGGGACTGTAACAATACATGGCATTCTCTATAAAACAAGACATTTATTACAGGCTGCTATATAATGATATGAAAACTAGAACAGGGAATAATATAGTTATCCCACAGCCAAGAATTTATAAATCCATTAATAAATTAAAGCATAATGTTACATGGTATTATTTTTGTATGATTCATGTAAAAATGACCAGATAAATACAGAGAAATATGTTTACAGATATATACACAGAGAGAAATTAAACAAATAGATACAGAAATAGTTCTTTATAGGCTCACACATAAAGATAGATGTTTACAGATACAGGGATACATATTTACAGATACAGGGATACATATTTACAGATACAGGGATATATATTTACAGATACAGGGATACATATTTACAGATACAGGGATATATATTTACAGATAAAGGGATATATATTTACAGATACAGGGATACATATTTACAGATAAAGGGATATATATTTACAGATACAGGGATACATATTTACAGATAAAGGGATATATATTTACAGATACCTGCAGAGAATAGATAGATATTAACAAATAAATGCAAAGATTGGACTACATTTTCAGATGGATAAAGAGATAGATAAAATTCTTAAATTGATATTGATTGCAAAACACAATGCTCACCGCCCACTTAGCTTTATTTCCTGAAATATCTTAATTTAAGAAATAATTATATATCATTAAGTATATTGTAAACATAAAGTCTGTCTGCCTCCTCTATCTCTACCAAGCTGCTACAGAAATATAGGTATGTTGCTGTTCCTCATATGGAGTAAGGTGTGTGTGTGCTTGTTTGTTATAAATGTATGTGTGTGTATATATATATATATGTCACAGGGTGATGTTTGTAAAGGGAGATGTCATGGAGGTGAGATATTCTATCTCTCCAGTCTCACGTCCAGTCCCATCGTTTCACACAAAAGGACTGTCATTTCCAGTATCCCAGACATATGAAATTTTTCCATTCTCAGGCACATCTGAACTCTCATTCCCAGTATCCCAGTGATCCCATGTGCAGACCCCTCTCTCCAGACATCTGAACTCTCATTCCCAGTATCCCAGTGATCTCATGTGCAGACCCCTCTCTCCAGACATCTGAACTCTCATTCCCAGTATCCCAGTGATCTCATGTGCAGACCCCTCTCTCCAGACATCTGGACTCTCATTCCTTAATCATGCTGAGTGAGATGTAAGTAAGCAGGGTCCACCAGTCCCCCCCCCCGACCGGCCAGCCCCCTATAACCATATGTCAGGAAAAATCACAGAGAAATTCACTTTTATGTCAACAATACAAATAGATTATATTTCCTGCATAACACTTCCAGGGAGCAAGGTCTGCTCCAATTTCCTCTGCAGTTGTGCTGTGAATTTTATGGCATTAATAAGAAGTGTAATGTATAAAACCTGTCAGGGCTGCAGTGTGCAAGAGGAACCAGAGCAAACCCCATCACTGGAGCATAATCCCTTCAGTATGTGTGTGTATATATATATATATATATAATCTAGTGGAACTCTCCCCCCAATAAAAGAAAAATAGTGATTTGTTTCCCCCTTATTTGAAGCATAATTTGCAATTGCTTCATATTGTTTTTTTATATTATTTTAAATCACCAGAAAAATACAGAGGGAAAGGTTGGATTAGAAAGACATATGTCTTCTTCCCATGCACCTATATTACTGTGTTATGTATCTATAGGTCTAAAGATATAGGTATATTTATTTACATGTACCTACATAGTATACATAACATTCTGTTTATATATATTGTGTATATGGGTGCATATAAATATATGTTTCTCTGTACCTTTATATTATATTCCTGGATATCGCTATCAATCAGTCTAACACCTTTTATAGTGTATATGATACATGTTTGTATGAATCATTGTATTTTATATTATATACAGTCACCTATTACATTATATAATAATAGAGAGGTGTATATACAGGCACTATCTTATTATATAATAGTATATATACATTTATTGTTTTATCTTTTATTTTATACATTGTATATTTGTAGCAGAGTGATGTGAAGATGGCTCTTTGTGCATCTGGATTAGGAAGGATTGAATGGGTTAGACTGTTTAGTGAAATACCCCAAATCCTGGGATTTCCAGGCTGTGGCAGTCAGCAGGGTAAGAGGCACTCTGGGGCAATTTATACATCCCAAGGGGGCTGTTTAGTCTATTTCTTTTGATTAAACCTTCAAGATCTCCTCCAAGGGGATTAGACTGCCTTGTTTAACCAAATTAGGGGTGTTAGTGAGCTTTACAGCTACTTAACCATCCCAGGGGACATGGGGATCACAGCCAATGGCAGATAGACAGACAGACAGACAGATACTATTCTTTGAAAATCTAAGTAAACCTTTTTTTCTGTTGGAATAAAATTAAATGTAGTATTTATTTTTTTACACAAATGGATATATAATTACACTGAATGTAAAACCATAAATCACCGATTCATTTTACTGTTTGTTTGTTACAATGTATATACTTTATTTTAATTTTTTTCTTAAACTTGCAAAAAGTGTCTGTTAGATTGATATAATATTAATTGTTATTGTTATTATTATTTTTATTTATTTTCAATTAAATAAGGATCCACTTTGATCCCTTTGCCCCCTGATTCACATCTGAGCTGGTGTCAGTTCAGAATGATAAACTATTGTTGCTTAAATGCCTGGATTAAATTTCAAGGATGCTCCTTAAACAAACAGGAGTTTATCTGATGGAAGGATTCGAGGTGATAATTACATTTCAGAACAAGATCTAGTCTTTCTTTGATTACAAAGCGAAACTTCAAAGGGTGATTTTGTCAGCCCCCCCTCTCCCTTTGTTTCCTGTGCATTTGCTTAACAGATCCCTCATACTCTTTTACTAACAGAGGACTACAATGATATTACCTGCACCTCTTTGGCCAGCAACAGGTTACATTTCATCCCACACATACCCCTCCTCTCTTTACTGCATCCCCACCCTAACAGTGCTGCATATAATGCAATATATAATGTATATAACTCATTGTGAATACAACTCCTTAAATTAAAGTGGGAGTAAATGTCCTTCTTCATTAACCTGACACATACATGCATCAAGGCCTGAGGAGGGGCCCTTACCTTCATGTATTTATTACTAGAGACCATGTGACTGCATGTATTTATTATCATGCATAGGCAAGATATTGTGATAGATATATATATATATATATTTAGATATATTACACATTGCAATTATGGTGGAGGGCAAAAAGTGAGATTAAAAGCCTCCACACAGCAAATAATAGGGTTTATAATTGGAAAATACCTTCACACATCCCAGAAATTCAGAGAATTGCTTTACCCACAGAACTCTTATGCTACCTTCCCCATATGCAGCAAGGAACTCTGGGTAAAACTTGCAAATGAAGTCTCCAATGTCCCACTTTTTTGCACCCAGGGTCTGTTTTCACACACAACCCTCCTTACCAGTTCAATGCTAGATGGCTTGTTCAGCAAAGGCTTGTGCATAGAGTCACAGACACTCCTGGACAGCTCTTTCGGACTTATTATGCCCTCATCAGCAGGAGATAGGCCGTGACTGGATGGTATTTGAAGCTTGCACGTTGGGCAAAGTAATACACATTTAAATTATGGTGGAGGGCAAAACGTGAGATTAAAAACCTCCACATATCAAATAATTAAGTTTATAACTGGAGAAGACATTTACACATCCAGCAATTCAGAGAACTGCTTTGCCTACATTTTATAATTATTATTCTTTATTTATAAAGCGCCAGCATATTCCGTATCCGTGTACAATAGGCACAGTACAGACAGGGTTACAATACATTGAACAACATTTATTATATATATATATATATATATAAGGCAGCTGTCATTTAAGAACCATATATACTACTATTGTAAAACATATAGAAATATGAGAGGCCAATTATTTTTTTAATCCGTTTCCCTCTTTCTGCTGTATTTTTCTTAACCCTTTCACTGGTTCTATTCATCCTTCTTGTTTTATTTGGTTTTCTATTTTCTTCTCTCCGTTTCTTTATATGTTCATAGTTTTATATTTTCCTCTGTCTTATTATTCCCTCTTCTTTTTTTAAATTCTATTTTCTTTCTTTTTTAATTTCCTTCTCACTTTTTCCATTTCTTACCTTCTCCTGGCTCTTTTATTTCTATATCTAGTTTCTCTTTTTTTTCGGCTTTTCTCTTCCATCTTTTCCATTTCTTTATCTGTTTCTCTTTTTTTTCGGTTTTTCTCTTCTATCTTTTCCATTTCTTTATCTATTTCTCTTTTTTTCGGGTTTTCTCTTCTATCTTTTCCATTTCTTTATCTGTTTCTCTTTTTTTTCGGTTTTTCTCTTCCATCTTTTCCATTTCTTTATCTATTTCTCTTTTTTTCGGGTTTTCTCTTCTATCTTTTCCATTTCTTTATCCAGTTTCTCTCTTTTCGGGTTTTCTCTTCTATCTTTTCCATTTCTTTATCTATTTCTCTTTTTTTCGGTTTTTCTCTTCTATCTTTTCCATTTCTTTATCTGTTTCTCTTTTTTTCGGGGTTTCTCTTCTATCTTTTCCATTTCTTTATCTATTTCTCTTTTTTTTCGGTTTTTCTCTTCCATCTTTTCCATTTCTTTATCTGTTTCTCTTTTTTTCCGGTTTTTCTCTTCCATCTTTTCCATTTCTTTATCTGTTTCTCTTTTTTTCGGGTTTTCTCTTCTATCTTTTCCATTTCTTTATCTATTTCTCTTTTTTTCGGTTTTTCTCTTCTATCTTTTCCATTTCTTTATCTATTTCTCTTTTTTTCGGTTTTTCTCTTCCATCTTTTCCATTTCTTTATCCAGTTTCTCTCTTTTCGGTTTTTCTCTTCCATCTTTTCCATTTCTTTATCCAGTTTCTCTTTTTTTCGGTTTTTCTCTTCCATCTTTTCCATTTCTTTATCCAGTTTCTCTTTTTTTCGGTTTTTCTCTTCCATCTTTTCCATTTCTTTATCTAATATCTCTTTTTGTCATTTGTTTCTCCTTTTTTTAATATTTTTTTATTCCTCTCATTCTTTTTGCATTTCTTTCTCTTTCTCCCCATTCCTTTCTCTCCTCCTCCGTTTTCTATATCTTTATCTAGAGACTCTCTTCTTTCCATTTCTAGCTCTTGTCTCTTTTTTCTTACCTTTCTCCATTCCTTGCATTTATTCCTCCTATTCTCTTCCTTTCCCCCCATTTTTCTTTAAGTGTAATTCTCCTCTTACCACATTTTCATTTTATAACATTATATTTCCCTCTTCATTTTCTTCCCTGTTTTACTGTTCTCTAATGTGTTTGTTTCCAGCCCAGGCTCAGTCTAACCTGCTGGGAAAATGCAGAAGACCCAGGACAGCTTTTACAAGTCAGCAGCTGCTGGAGCTGGAGCATCAGTTCAAGCTGAATAAGTATCTGTCCAGACCCAAGCGTTTCGAAGTGGCCACATCCCTAATGCTGACTGAGACCCAGGTAAAGGGCAGGGGGATTTAGGGATCATTCCCTCTCTTCCTCATTCATTGCATTGTGCTTTATTTTTTCTAATGTAATAACATCATGGTTGTGTCAGTCCTTCCTGAACTTGTGAAACCACAATGTCTGGGATCATTATATAAGCAAATATACCTTTTCCTCTCTTGGATGAGACATGGTCTGGAAACATAATGACATCATACAGATAGATGTATGTGGCATTCATACAATGATACATTGTATGGGATAGTCAGATAAAACCATACAATGACAGTCGTATCATACACTGCACAGTATAGGGTATAATGCACAGTCATGCGGTGTGTGGCAGTCATAGAGCATATAGTGTTCATAATATACAGTCATGCTGCATGTGGGGCAGTCATATAGTGTATGTATATAATGTACAGTCATGCTGCATGTGCGGCAATCATATAGTGTATGTATATAATGTACAGTCATGCGGTGTGTGGCAGTCATAGAGCGTATAGTGTTCATAATATACAGTCATGCTGCATGTGGGGCAGTCATATATAGTGTATGTATATAATGTACAGTCATGCTGCATGTGTGGCAGTCATATAGTGTATAATGTACATAATATACTGTCATGCTGCATGTGAGGCAGTCATATAGTGTATAATGTACATAATATACTGTCATGCTGCATGTGAGGCAGTCATATATGTATGTACATAATATACAGTCATGCTGCATGTGAGGCAGTCATATAGTGTATAATGTACATAATATACAGTCATGCTGCATGTGAGGCAGTCATATAGTGTATAATGTACATAATATACAGTCATGCTGCATGTGAGGCAGTCATATAGTGTATAATGTACATAATATACAGTCATGCTGCATGTGAGGCAGTCATATAGTGTATAATGTACATAATATACAGTCATGCTGCATGTGGGGCAGTCATATATAGTGTATGTATATAATGTACAGTCATGCTGCATGTGAGGCAATCATATAGTGTATGTATATAATGTACAGTCATGCTGCATGTGTGGCAGTCATATAGTGTATAATGTACATAATATACTGTCATGCTGCATGTGAGGCAGTCATATAGTGTATAATGTACATAATATACTGTCATGCTGCATGTGAGGCAGTCATATAGTGTATAATGTACATAATATACAGTCATGCTGCATGTGAGGCAGTCATATAGTGTATAATGTACATAATATACAGTCATGCTGCATGTGAGGCAGTCATATAGTGTATAATGTACATAATATACAGTCATGCTGCATGTGGGGCAGTCATATAGTGTATGGTATGTATATAATGTACAGTCATGCTGCATGTGAGGCAGTCATATAGTGTATAATGTACATAATATACAGTCATGCTGCATGTGAGGCAGTCATATAGTGTATAATGTACATAATATACTGTCATGCTGCATGTGAGGCAGTCATATAGTGTATGTATATAATGTACAGTCATGCTGCATGTGCGGCAATCATATAGTGTATGTATATAATGTACAGTCATGCGGTGTGTGGCAGTCATAGAGCGTATAGTGTTCATAATATACAGTCATGCTGCATGTGGGGCAGTCATATATAGTGTATGTATATAATGTACAGTCATGCTGCATGTGAGGCAATCATATAGTGTATGTATATAATGTACAGTCATGCTGCATGTGTGGCAGTCATATAGTGTATAATGTACATAATATACTGTCATGCTGCATGTGAGGCAGTCATATAGTGTATAATGTACATAATATACTGTCATGCTGCATGTGAGGCAGTCATATAGTGTATAATGTACATAATATACAGTCATGCTGCATGTGAGGCAGTCATATAGTGTATAATGTACATAATATACAGTCATGCTGCATGTGAGGCAGTCATATAGTGTATAATGTACATAATATACTGTCATGCTGCATGTGAGGCAGTCATATAGTGTATAATGTACATAATATACAGTCATGCTGCATGTGAGGCAGTCATATAGTGTATAATGTACATAATATACAGTCATGCTGCATGTGAGGCAGTCATATAGTGTATAATGTACATAATATACTGTCATGCTGCATGTGAGGCAGTCATATAGTGTATAATGTACATAATATACAGTCATGCTGCATGTGAGGCAGTCATATAGTGTATAATGTACATAATATACAGTCATGCTGCATGTGAGGCAGCCATATAGTGTATAATGTACATAATATACAGTCATGCTGCATGTGAGGCAGTCATATAGTGTATAATGTACATAATATACAGTCATGCTGCATGTGAGGCAGTCATATAGTGTATAATGTACATACTATACAGTCATGCTGCATGTGAGGCAGTCATATAGTGTATAATGTACATAATATACTGTCATGCTGCATGTGAGGCAGTCATATAGTGTATAATGTACATAATATACAGTCCTGCTGCATGTGAGGCAGTCATATAGTGTATAATGTACATAGTACTCATGCAGCGTGTGGGAAAGAAAATCATACATTACATTGGGGCAGTCATACAATGATATACAGTGTATGGGCAGAGAGCAGTCATATAGTCAGTGTACGGGAAGGCATGCATCATAAGGGGCAGTCATATAGTCAGAGTGTATGGGGCAGTCATGCAGTGTATGAGGCAGTCATATAGTCATATACGGAGCAGTCATATGGTCACAGTGTATGGGCAGTCATATAGTCAAGCAGTGTATGGGGCAGTTATATAGTCAGTGTATGGAGCTGTCATGCAGTGTATGGGGCAGTCATATAGTCACAGTATATGGGGCAGTCATATATAGTGTGGGGCAGTCATACAATGATATACAGTGTATGGGCAGAGAGCAGTCATATAGTCAGTGTATGGGGAAGGCATGCATCATATGGGGCAGTCATATAGTCACAGTGTATGGGGCAGTCATGCAGTGTATGAGGCAGTCATATAGTCACAGTGTATGAGGCAGTCATGCAGTGTATGGGGCAGTCATATGGTCACAGTGTATGGGCAGTCATATAGTCAAGCAGTGTATGGGGCAGTTATATAGTCAGTGTATGGAGCTGTCATGCAGTGTATGGGGCAGTCATATAGTCAGAGTGTATAGGGCAGTCATATAGTCATGCAGTGTATGGGGCAGTTATATAGTCAGTGTATGGGGCAGTCATGCAGTGTATGGGGCAGTCATATATAGTCACAGTGTATGGGCAGTCATATAGTCACAGTGTATAGGGCAGTCATATAGTCGCAGTGTATGGGCAGTCATATAGTCACAGTGTATATGGCAGTCATATAGTCGCAGTGTATGGGCAGTCATATAGTCACAGTGTATATGGCAGTCATATAGTCATGCAGCGTATGGGACAGTTATATAGTCAGTGTATGGGGCAGTCATGCAGTGTATGGGGCAGTCATATATAGTCACAGTGTATGGGCAGTCATATAGTCACAGTGTATAGGGCAGTCATATAGTCGCAGTGTATGGGCAGTCATATAGTCACAGTGTATATGGCAGTCATATAGTCATGCAGCGTATGGGGCAGTTATATAGTCAGTGTATGGGGCAGTCATGCAGTGTATGGGGCAGTCATGCAGTATATGGGGCAGTCACGTAGTCACAGTGTATGGGAAGTCATATAGTCGCAGTGTATGGTCAGACATATAGTCACAGTGTATAGGGCAGTCATATAGTCATGCAGTGTATGATGCAGTTATATAGTCAGTGTATGGGGCAGTCATATAGTCACAGTGTATGGGCAGTCATATAGTCACAGTGTATGGACAGTCATATAGCCACAGTGTATGGGGCAGTCATGCAGTGTATGGGGCAGTCATGCAGTGTATGGGGCAGTCATGCAGTGTATAGGGCAGTCATGCAGTGTATAGGGCAGTCATGCAGTGTATAGGGCAATTCTGTAGACACCTGTTATTTATTGATTATTTAACAGCTCTGAGAAATCTGCATAAAGTCATTCATCATCTGAACAAATAATTCTTATAATAGACAGAACACTGAAAATGATTATTTTATTAATAAATAACCATTAATATCATTTTTAAATTCAAAATCTAAGCAAAGCATTTTACACGGAAAAGGAGTAATGACATTGATAGAGCAGTTATGCAATAACCCTGAAATTAGTATAAATTAATCATTATCTTCATCACATCATCTCGACATTAATATTTTATAATTAGTATTATTGCAACTACTAAATTAAATGTAATAGGGAATTTATGAATCAGACTTTGTGCTTTATCTCCTTTTTTCCTTATCATTGCTCTGTAACATCTGACCAGCTCACATCTTCCTCCTATTCTTTAAGTCCATTCTGTCACTCAGATGTGTCTGTTTACATAACATTAAAACACGTGTTTTATTTGGGGTCTCCAAGGAAAATCAGCATTGAAAACAGGTTTCTGGTTAAAGCTCTGCTGGGAATATTGATAATAATATCATTATTTCTGAAACAAAGATTCAAGATAGTAATCCTGGAATAAAAAGTCTGCCCAATTTAACACTTATTTATGTGAATAGATACACATACATACATGTATCCAATGTATTCGCGTTGATACATTTCTAGACTGGATACTAAGAAGGTGAATTGGAAAGACATTTGCTACTTTCAGCCCCCCTCCCCCCAAAGAATTCTTAGGGCAGAATACACAATCTGGAACAAAATATTCAGTTATATAAATATTTACAGTTGGTCCTCGGTTCAACAGAATGTGCTGTTTGGTCAAAAGAAACAAATTCGGGTGGAAAATACATTGTATCTAAACTGTAAATAATTATTGTTACACATTCTAATAGACTGGGCAGTTGGGGAAATATAGGAGTGAGATTGAACACAATGTAACCATTAAATATTAAATGATTCTACAGGTATGATTTCTTTTTTAACATGGGGAGGATGGCTTTTCCTACCCAGACACATTTGTTTAGCGTGTTCTGTTAATCCTAGTTATATGCAGAGTCTGGGGTGGGATACTAGTGAAATGCAAATTAATAAGAAGGTCACACTGTGAATTTTACCGCATCACAAATGGGTAACAAGTAAAATTCAGCAGGACATTGAGGGCATTCATACTACTGTATGCCAGGGGAAAATAATCAATTGTCACTAATTACATCATTACCTTCACTACACAGTTTTGTGATGTTATAAGCTGTGTAAGTGTGAAAGATAAAAATATAAGAAAAATCTACTTTTTATAGGAAATTAACCCTAAACAGTGATATAAATGTTACTGCAATTCAAAATGTCGCAGGGAATCAATGATTCCACATAAAATATAATGTATATCACAATGCACAATGCATAGCTACACCAGAATATAATGTATATCAAAATGCAGAATGCATAGATACACCAGAATATAATGTATATCACAATGCTTAGATACACCAGAATATAATGTATATCACAATGCATAGATACACCAGAATATAATGTATATCACAATGCATAGATACACCAGAATATAATGTATATCACAATGCAGAATGCATAGATACACCAGAATATAATGTATATCACAATGCAGAATGCATAGATACATCAGAATATAATGTATATCACAATGCATAGATACACAAGAATATAATGTATATCACAATGCAGAATGCATAGATACACCAGAATATAATGTATATCACAATGCAGAATGCATAGATACACCAGAATATAATGTATATCACAATGCATAGATACACCAGAATATAATGTATATCACAATGCATAGATACACCAGAATATAATGTATATCACAACGCACAATGCATAGATACAAAAGAATATAATGTATATCACAATGCAGAATGCATAGATACACCAGAATATAATGTATATCACAATGCAGAATGCTTAGATACACCAGAATATAATGTATATCACAATGCACAGCTATACCAGAATAAAATGTATATCACAATGCATAGATACACCAGAATATAATGTATATCACAATGCATAGATACACCAGAATATAATGTATATCACAATGCAGAATGCATAGATACACCAGAATATAATGTATATCACAATGCATAGATACACCAGAATATAATGTATATCACAATGCATAGCTACACCAAAATATAATGTATATCACAATGCATAGCTACACCAAAATATAATGTATATCACAATGCAGAATGCATAGATACACCAGAATATAATGTATATCACAATGCAGAATGCATAGATATACCAGAATATAATGTATATCACAATGCATAGATACACCAGAATATAATGTATATCACAATGTTTAGCTACACCAGAATATAACGTATATCACAATGCACAATGCATAGATACACCAGAATATAATGAATATCACAATGCATAGATACACCAGAATATAATGAATATCACAATGCACAATTCATAGATACACCATAATATAATGTATATCACAATGCACAATGCATAGATACACCAGAATATAATGTATATCACAATGCACAATGCATAGCTACACTATAATATAATGTATATCACAATGCAGAATGCATAGATACACCAAAATATAATGTATATCACAATGCAGAATGCATAGATACACCAGAATATAATGTATATCACAATGCAGAATGCATAGATACACCAGAATATAATGTATATCACAATGCAGAATGCATAGCTACACCAGAATATAATGTATATCACAATGCAGAATGCATAGATACACCAGAATATAATGTATATCACAATGCAGAATGCATAGATACACCAGAATATAATGTATATCACAATGCATAGATACACCAGAATATAATATATATCGCAATGCATAGCTACACCAGAATATAATGTATATCACAATGCACAATGCATAGATACACCAGAATATAATGTATATCACAATGCAGAATGCATAGCTACACTATAATATAATGTATATCACAATGCAGAATGCATAGATACACCAGAATATAATGTATATCACAATGCATAGATACACCAGAATATAATGTATATCACAATGCAGAATGCATAGATACACCAGAATATAATGTATATCACAATGCAGAATGCATAGATACACCAGAATATAATGTATATCACAATGCATAGATACACCAGATTATAATGTATATCACAATGCATAGATAAACCAGAATATAATGTATATCACAATGCATAGATACACCAGAATATAATGTATATCACAATGCATACATACACCAGAATATAATGTATATCACAATGCACAATGCATAGATACACAAGAATATAATGTATATCACAATGCATAGATACACCAGAATATAATGTATATCACAATGCATAGCTACACCAGAATATAATGTATATCACAATGCAGAATGCATGGCTACACCAGAATATAATGTACATCACAATGTTTAGCTACACCAGAATATAATGTATATCACAATGCACAATGCATAGATACACCTGAATATAATGTATATCACAATGCATAGATACACCAGAATATAATGTATATCACAATGCATACATACACCAGAATATAATGTATATCACAATGCAGAATGCATAGATACACCAGAATATAATGTATATCACAATGCAAAGCTACACCAGAATATAATGTATATCACAATGCACAATGCATAGATACACAAGAATATAATGTATATCACAATGCAGAATGCATAGCTACACCAGAATATAATGTACATCACAATGTTTAGCTACACCAGAATATAATGTATATCACAATGCACAATGCATAGATACACTAGAATATAATGTATATCACAATGCAGAATGCATAGATACACCAGAATATAATGTATATCACAATGCAGAATGCATAGATACACCAGAATATAATGTATATCACAATGCATAGATACACCAGAATATAATATATATCGCAATGCATAGCTACACCAGAATATAATGTATATCACAATGCACAATGCATAGATACACCAGAATATAATGTATATCACAATGCAGAATGCATAGCTACACTATAATATAATGTATATCACAATGCAGAATGCATAGATACACCAGAATATAATGTATATCACAATGCATAGATACACCAGAATATAATGTATATCACAATGCAGAATGCATAGATACACCAGAATATAATGTATATCACAATGCAGAATGCATAGATACACCAGAATATAATGTATATCACAATGCAGAATGCATAGATACACCAAAATATAATGTATATCACAATGCAGAATGCATAGATACACCAGAATATAATGTATATCACAATGCAGAATGCATAGATACACCAGAATATAATGTATATCACAATGCAGAATGCATAGCTACACCAGAATATAATGTATATCACAATGCAGAATGCATAGATACACCAGAATATAATGTATATCACAATGCAGAATGCATAGATACACCAGAATATAATGTATATCACAATGCATAGATACACCAGAATATAATGTATATCACAATGCATAGCTACACCAGAATATAATGTATATCACAATGCACAATGCATAGATACACCAGAATATAATGTATATCACAATGCAGAATGCATAGCTACACTATAATATAATGTATATCACAATGCAGAATGCATAGATACACCAGAATATAATGTATATCACAATGCATAGATACCCAGAATATAATGTATATCACAATGCAGAATGCATAGATACACCAGAATATAATGTATATCACAATGCAGAATGCATAGATACACCAGAATATAATGTATATCACAATGCATAGATACACCAGAATATAATGTATATCACAATGCATAGATAAACCAGAATATAATGTATATCACAATGCATAGATACACCAGAATATAATGTATATCACAATGCATACATACACCAGAATATAATGTATATCACAATGCAGAATGCATAGATACACCAGAATATAATGTATATCACAATGCATAGCTACACCAGAATATAATGTATATCACAATGCACAATGCATAGATACACCAGAATATAATGTATATCACAATGCATAGATACACCAGAATATAATGTATATCACAATGCATAGATACACCAGAATATAATGTATATCACAATGCAGAATGCATAGATACACCAGAATATAATGTATATCACAATGCATAGCTACACCAGAATATAATGTATATCACAATGCATAGATACACAAGAATATAATGTATATCACAATGCAGAATGCATAGCTACACCAGAATATAATGTATATCACAATGCATAGCTACACCAGAATATAATGTATATCACAATGCACAATGCATAGATACACCAGAATATAATGTATATCACAATGCAGAATGCATAGCTACACCAGAATATAATGTATATCACAATGCATAAATACACCAGAATATAATGTATATCACAATGCAGAATGCATAGATACACCAGAATATAATGTATATCACAACGCAGAATGCATAGATACACCAGAATATAATGTATATCACAATGCAGAATGCATAGCTACACTATAATATAATGTATATCACAATGCAGAATGCATAGATACACCAGAATATAATGTATATCACAATGCATAGATACACCAGAATATAATATATATCGCAATGCATAGCTACACCAGAATATAATGTATATCACAATGCACAATGCATAGATACACCAGAATATAATGTATATCACAATGCATAGATACACCAGAATATAATGTATATCACAATGTTTAGCTACACCAGAATATAATGTATATCACAATGCACAATGCATAGATACACCAGAATATAATGTATATCACAATGCATAGATACACCAGAATATAATGTATATCACAATGCATAGATACACCAGAATATAATGTATATCACAATGCACAATGCATAGATACACCAGAATATAATGTATATAGCAATGCATAGATACACCAGAATATAATGTATATGACAATGCAGAATGCATAGAAACACCAGAATATAATGTATATCACAATGCATAGATACACCAGAATATAATGTATATCACAATGCAAAGCTACACCAGAATATAATGTATATCACAATGCACAATGCATAGATACACCAGAATATAATGTATATCACAATGCAAAGCTACACCAGAATATAATGTATATCACAATGCACAATGCATAGATACACCAGAATATAATGTATATCACAATGCACAATGCATAGATACACCAGAATATAATGTATATCACAATGCATAGATACACCAGAATATAATGTATATCACAATGCAAAGCTACACCAGAATATAATGTATATCACAATGCACAATGCATAGATACACCAGAATATAATGTATATCACAATGCACAATGCATAGATACACCAGAATATAATGTATATCACAATGCACAATGCATAGATACACCAGAATATAATGTATATCACAATGCATAGATACACCAGAATATAATGTATATCACAATGCACAATGCATAGATACACCAGAATATAATGTATATCACAATGCATAGATACACCAGAATATAATGTATATCAATATGCATAGATACACCAGAATATAATGTATATCACAATGCATAGATACACCAGAATATAATGTATATCAATATGCATAGATACACTAGAATATAATGTATATCACAATGCATAGATACACCAGAATATAATGTATATCACAATGCAGAATGCATAGATACACCAGAATATAATGTATATCATAATGCACAATGCATAGATACACCAGAATATAATGTATATCACAATGCAGAATGCATAGATACACCAGAATATAATGTATATCACAATGCATAGCTACACCAGAATATAATGTATATCACAATGCACAATGCATAGATACACCAGAATATAATGTATATCACAATACAGAATGCATAGATACACCAGAATATAATGTATATCACAATGCATACATACACCAGAATATAATGTATATCACAATGCATAGATACACCAGAATATAATGTATATCACAATGCATAGATACACCAGATTATATTGTATATCACAATGCATAGATACACCAGAATATAATGTATATCACAATGCATAGATACACCAGAATATAATGTATATCACAATGCAGAATGCATAGATACACCAGAATATAATGTATATCACAATGCAGAATGCATAGCTACACCAGAATATAATGTATATCACAAGGCAGAATGCATAGATACACCAGAATATAATGTATATCACAATGCATAGATACACCAGAATATAATATATATCGCAATGCATAGCTACACCAGAATATAATGTACATCACAATGTTTAGCTACACCAGAATATAATGTATATCACAATGCACAATGATAGATACCAGAATATAATGTATATCACAATGCATAAGCATACACCAGATTAATAATGTATATCAAACACATTGCATAGATAAACCAGAATATAATGTATATCACAATGCATAGATACACCAGAATATAATGTATATCACAATGCATACATACACCAGAATATAATGTATATCACAATGCACAATGCATAGATACACCAGAATATAATGTATATCACAATGCATAGATACACCAGATTATAATGTATATCACAATGCACAATGCATAGATACACCAGAATATAATGTATATCACAATGCATAGATACACCAGAATATAATGTATATCACAATGCATAGATACACCAGAATATAATGTATATCACAATGCACAATTCATAGCCATAATATAATGTATATCACAATGTTTAGCTACACCAGAATATGATGTATATCACAATGCATAGATACACCAGAATATAATGTATATCACAATGCAGAATGCATACATACACCAGAATATAATGTATATCACAATGCATAGATACACCAGAATATAATATATATCACAATGCATAGATACACCAGAATATAACGTACATCACAATGTTTAGCTACACCAGAATATAATGTATATCACAATGCACAATGCATAGATACACCAGAATATAATGTATATCACAATACAGAATGCATAGATACACCAGAATATAATGTATATCACAATGCATAGATACACCAGAATATAATGTATATCACAATGCATAGATACACCAGAATATAATGTATATCACAATGCATACATACACCAGAATATAATGTATATCATAATGCATAGATACACCAGAATATAATGTATATCACAATGCATAGCTACACCAGATTATATTGTATATCACAATGCATAGATACACCAGAATATAATGTATATCACAATGCATAGATACACCAGAATATAATGTATATCACAATGCATAGATACACCAGAATATAATGTATATCACAATGCATAGATACACCAGAATATAATGTATATCACAATGCATAGCTACACCAAAATATAATGTATATCACAATGCATAGATATACCAGAATATAATGTATATCACAATGCAGAATGCATAGATACACCAGAATATAATGTATATCACAATGCAGAATGCATAGATACACCAGAATATAATGTATATCACAATGCAGAATGCATAGATACACCAGAATATAATGTATATCACAATGCATAGCTACACTATAATATAATGTATATCACAATGCAGAATGCATAGATACACCAGAATATAATGTATATCACAATGCAGAATGCATAGCTACACCAGAATATAATGTATATCACAAGGCAGAATGCATAGATACACCAGAATATAATGTATATCACAATGCATAGATACACCAGAATATAATATATATCGCAATGCACAATGCATAGATACACCAGAATATAATGTACATCACAATGTTTAGCTACACCAGAATATAATGTATATCACAATGCACAATGCATAGATACACCAGAATATAATGTATATCACAATGCAGAATGCATAGATACACCAGAATATAATGTATATCACAATGCATAGATACACCAGAATATAATGTATATCACAATGCATAGATACACCAGATTATAATGTATATCACATTGCATAGATAAACCAGAATATAATGTATATCACAATGCATAGATACACCAGAATATAATGTATATCACAATGCATAGATACACCAGATTATAATGTATATCACATTGCATAGATAAACCAGAATATAATGTATATCACAATGCATAGATACACCAGAATATAATGTATATCACAATGCATACATACACCAGAATATAATGTATATCACAATGCACAATGCATAGATACACCAGAATATAATGTATATCACAATGCATAGATACACCAGATTATAATGTATATCACAATGCATAGATACACCAGAATATAATGTATATCACAATGCACAATGCATAGATACACCAAAATATAATGTATATCACAATGCATAGCTACACCAAAATATAATGTATATCACAATGCATAGATATACCAGAATATAATGTATATCACAATGCACAATGCATAGATACACCAGAATATAATGAATATCACAATGCACAATGCATAGCTACACTATAATATAATGTATATCACAATGCAGAATGCATAGATACACCAGAATATAATGTATATCACAATGCATAGCTACACTATAATATAATGTATATCACAATGCAGAATGCATAGATACACCATAATATAATGTATATCACAATGCATAGATACACCAGAATATAATATATATCGCAATGCATAGCTACACCAGAATATAATGTATATCACAATGCAGAATGCATAGATACACCAGAATATAATTATATCACAATGCAGAATGCATAGCTACACTATAATATAATGTATATCACAATGCAGAATGCATAGATACACCAGAATATAATGTATATCACAATGCATAGATACACCAGAATATAATGTATATCACAATGCATAGATACACCAGAATATAATGTATATCACATTGCATAGATAAACCAGAATATAATGTATATCACAATGCATAGATACACCAGAATATAATGTATATCACAATGCATAGATACACCAGAATATAATGTATATCACAATGCACAATGCATAGATACACCAGAATATAATGTATATCACAATGCATAGATACACCAGAATATAATGTATATCACAATGCATAGATACACCAGAATATAATGTATATCACAATGTTTAGCTACACCAGAATATGATGTATATCACAATGCATAGATACACCAGAATATAATGTATATCACAATGCATAGCTACACCAGAATATAATGTATATCACAATGCACAATGCATAGATACACCAGAATATAATGTATATCACAATGCAGAATGCATAGATACACCACAATATAATGTACATCACAATGTTTAGCTACACCAGAATATAATGTATATCACAATGCACAATGCATAGATACACCAGAATATAATGTATATCACAATGCATAGATACACCAGAATATAATGTATATCACAATGCAGAATGCATAGATACACCAGAATATAATGTATATCACAATGCACAATGCATAGATACACCAGAATATAATGTATATCACAATGCACAATTCATAGCGATAATATAATGTATATCACAATGCACAATGCATAGATACACAAGAATATAATGTATATCACAATGCACAATGCATAGATACACAAGAATATAATGTATATCACAATGCAGAACGCATAGATACACCAGAATATAATGTATATCACAATGCACAATGCATAGATACACCAGAATATAATGTATATCACAATGCATAGATACACCAGAATATAATGTATATCACAATGCATAGATACACCAGAATATAATGTATATCACAATGCACAATGCATAGATACACCAGAATATAATGTATATCACAATGCATACATACACCAGAATATAATGTATATCACAATGCACAATGCATACATACACCAGAATATAATGTATATCACAATGCATAGCTACACCAGAATATAATGTATATCACAATGCATAGATACACCAGAATATAATGTATATCACAATGCAGAATGCATAAATACACCAGAATATAATGTATATCACAATGCAGAATGCATAGATACACCAGAATATAATGTATATCACAATGCAGAATGCATAGATACACCAGAATATAATGTATATCACAATGCATAGATACACCAGAATATAATGTATATCACAATGCATAGCTACACTATAATATAATGTATATCACAATGCAGAATGCATAGACTACACCAGAATAAATGTGTATCACAATGCATAGATACACCAGAATATAAATATATATCGCATGCATAGCTACACCAGAATATAATGTATATCACAATGCACAATGCATAGATACACCAAATATATGTATATCACAATGCATAGATACACCAGAATATAATGTATATCACAATGCATAGATACACCAGAATATAATGTATATCACAATGCAGAATGCATAGAAACACCAGAATATAATGTATATCACAATGCACAATGCATAGATACACCAGAATATAATGTAAATCACAATGCATAGATACACCAGAATATAATGTATATCACAATGCACAATGCATAGATACACCAGAATATAATGTATATCACAAGGCATAGATACACCAGAATATAATGTATATCACAATGCACAATGCATAGATACACCAGAATATAATGTATATCACAATGCATAGATACACCAGAATATAATGTATATCACAATGCAGAATGCATAGATACACCAGAATATAATGTATATCACAATGCAGAATGCATAGATACACCAGATTATAATGTATATCACAATGCATAGATACACCAGAATATAATGTATATCACAATGCATAGATACACCAGAATATAATGTATATCACAATGCATAGCTACACCAGAATATAATGTATATCACAATGCATAGCTACACCAAAATATAATGTATATCACAATGCATAGCTACACCAAAATATAATGTATATCACAATGCATAGATATACCATAATATAATGTATATCACAATGCATAGATACACCAGAATATAATGTATATCACAATGCACAATGCATAGATACACCAGAATATAATGTATATCACAATGCAGAATGCATAGCTACACACCAAATATATGTATATCACAATGCATAGCTACACCAGAATATAATTGTATATCACAATGCACAATGCATAGTACACCAAGAATATAATGTATATCACAATGCAGAATGCATAGCTACACCAGAATATAATGTATATCACAAGGCAGAATGCATAGATACACCAGAATATAATGTATATCACAAGGCATAGATACACCAGAATATAATGTATATCACAATGCACAATGCATAGATACACCAGAATATAATGTATATCACAATGCATAGATACACCAGAATATAATGTATATCACAATGCATAGCTACACCAAAATATAATGTATATCACAATGCACAATGCATAGATACACCAGAATATAATGTATATCACAATGCAGAATGCATAGATACACCAGAATATAATGTATATCACAATGCAGAATGCATAGATACACCAGAATATAATGTATATCACAATGCATAGATACACCAGAATATAATGTATATCACAATGCAGAATGCATAGATACACCAGAATATAATGTATATCACAATGCAGAATGCATAGATACACCAGAATATAATGTATATCACAATGCATAGATACACCAGAATATAATGTATATCACAATGCATAGATACACAGAATATAATGTATCACAATGCAGAATGCATAGATACACCAGAATATAATGTATATACAATGCAGAATACACCAAATATAATGTATATCACAATGCAGAATGCATAGATACACCAGAATATATGTATATCACAATGCACATGCATAGATACACCAGAATATAATGTATATCACAATGCAGAATGCATAGCTACACCAAATATAATGTATATCACAATGCACAATGCACAATGCACAATGCACAATGCATAGATACACCAGAATATAATGTATATCACAATGCATAGATACACCAGAATATAATGTATATCACAATGCAGAATGCATAGCTACACTATAATATAATGTATATCACAATGCATAGATACACCAGAATATAATGTATATCACAATGCACAATGCATAGATACACCAGAATATAATGTATATCACAATGCAGAATGCATAGCTACACAAGAATATAATATATAATATAATGTATATCACAATGCAGAATGCATAGATACACCAGAATATAATGTATATCACAATGCATAGATACACCAGAATATAATGTATATCACAATGCAGAATGCATAGCTACACCAGAATATAATGTATATCACAATGCACAATGCATAGATACACCAGAATATAATGTATATCACAATGCATAGATACACCAGATTATAATGTATATCACAATGCATAGATACACCAGAATATAATGTATATCACAATGCATAGATACACCAGAATATAATGTATATCACAATGCATAGATACACCAGAATATAATGTATATCACAATGCAGAATGCATAGATACACCAGAATATAATGTACATCACAATGTTTAGCTACACCAGAATATAATGTATATCACAATGCACAATGCATAGATACACCAGAATATAATGTATATCACAATGCATAGATACACCAGAATATAATGTATATCACAATGCATAGATACACCAGAATATAATGTATATCACAATGCAGAATGCATAGATACACCAGAATATAATGTATATCACAATGCATAGATACACCAGAATATAATGAATATCACAATGCACAATGCATAGATACACAAGAATATAATGTATATCACAATGCAGAATGCATAGCTACACCAGAATATAATGTACATCACAATGTTTAGCTACACCAGAATATAATGTATATCACAATGCACAATGCATAGATACACTAGAATATAATGTATATCACAATGCAGAATGCATAGCTACACCAAATATAATGTATATACAATGCACAATGCATAGATACACCAGAATATAATGTATATCACAATGCAGAATGCATAGATACACCAGAATATAATGTATATCACAAGGCAGAATGCATAGATACACCAGAATATAATGTATATCACAATGCAGAATGCATAGCTACACTATAATATAATGTATATCACCAATGCATAGATACACCAGAATATAATGTATGTCACAATGCATAGATACACCAGAATAATGTAATATCACAATGCAGAATGCATAGATACACCAGAATATAATGTATATCACAATGCATAGATACACCAGAATATAATGTATGTCACAATGCATAGATACACCAGAATATAATGTATATCACAATGCAGAATGCATAGCTACACCAGAATATAATGTATATCACAATGCACAATTCATAGATACACCAGAATATAATGTATATCACAATGCATAGATACACCAGAATATAATGTATATCACAATGCATAGATACACCAGAATATAATGTATATCACAATGCACAATGCATATATACACCAGAATATAATGTATATCACAATGCACAATGCATAGATACACCAGAATATAATGTATATCACAATGCATAGATACACCAGAATATAATGTATATCACAATGCAGAATGCATAGCTACACCAGAATATAATGTATATCACAATGCACTTCATAGATACACAGAAATAATGTATATCACAATGCATAGATACACCAGAATATAATGTATATCACAATGCAGAATGCATTACACCAGAATATAATGTATATCACAATGCAGAATGCATAGATACACCAGAATAATAATGTATATCACAATGCATAGATACACCAGAATATAATGTATATCACAATGCATAGCTACACCAGAATATGTATATCACAATGCATATACACCAGAATATAATGTATATCACAATGCATAGATACACCAGAATATAATGTATATCACAATGCAGAATGCATAGCTACACCAGAATATAATGTATATCACAATGCACAATTCATAGATACACCAGAATATAATGTATATCACAATGCATAGATACACCAGAATATAATGTATATCACAATGCAGAATGCATATATACACCAGAATATAATGTATATCACAATGCAGAATGCATAGATACACCAGAATATAATGTATATCACAATGCATAGATACACCAGAATATAATGTATATCACAATGCATAGCTACACCAGAATATAATGTATATCACAATGCATAGATACACCAGAATATAATGTATATCACAATGCACAATGCACTTATTTTTTTTATTTTTAGGACCTAACCTTTGATTGAGAATCCTACACTTGCACCCCTACACTTCTGATTGCACCCCTATACTTACTGCATTCCCATCATTAAACCTACTATTGGCTACATTAGAACAGATAGAATGTAACCCTTGAAGGATCTTCTTGGATTAAATTCCCAGAATTCTCAGACGAGACTAACCAATGATTAGCAGCAGCCAGAGATATGCCGCTGGATATCCTGGAATATGAATAAGGTGCTATTAAATAATACACATGGCAGAGCATCTCGTATAAAATCATCCTCTTTGTTTATTCTTTGATGAAACACTTGCAGTCACTTCTGACTTTAAATTTTCTCCCTGAAGTAACAGAACTGCTGAAGCTTTTTTGGATCATTGAGGTCCACCTGCAATAGATGTCCTGTTTTGTTTTTAATATTGACATGTATCAGCAACATCACGTTTTTGTCCACACATGCAAAAAAATTCACGTACATGCAGTATATAGATACTATAAGAGAACAATAGCAAATGTGTTACAACTATTGCTTCTCATGTTCTTTCCTCCAAGATCAGATGTTCAGGTGTGATCTCATGACCTTGACCCATGTCAAGATCAATCACCTTGCTTTTTCACACTATCAAAACACTTAATGCACCAATTCTTATCCACGGAGGGACCAGTCTGGCAAAAGGACATTTTTAAATCCTGTCCTGTTGTTGAACAGTTTATGCTCAATGAGTGTAGACTTCAGTAACAGAGAAGCAGTCACTGGGTTTCGAAATGCGTCACTTGACATAATGTGCTGTAGACGTTACAAACATTAACAGGGTTATTCAGAGAAAGGTGAAAACCAGGAGAATGACAAGAGAAGAGAACAATCTAGACCAAATACCCGATTTGGAAAGTGAGATAACTGGGAGAATGTTTCTGGTCTCAATTTATTCTATCTATCCCATATCTATCCCATATCTATCTAATATCTATCCATATCTATCTATCTATCTATCTATCTATCTATCTATCTATCTATCTATCTATCTATCTATCTATCTATCTATCTATCTATCCCATATCTATCTATCCATCCCATATCTATCTATCCCATATCTATCTATCCCATATCTATCTATCTATCTATCTATCTATCTATCTATCTATCTATCTATCTATCTATCTATCTAATATCTATCTATCTATCCTATATCTATCTATCTATCTATCTATCTATCTATCTATCTATTCTATCTATCTATCTATCTATCTATCTATCTATCTATCTATCTATCTATCCATCCCATATCTATCTATCCATCCCATATCTATCTATCCCATATCTATCTATCCCATATCTATCTATCTATCTATCTATCTATCTATCTATCTATCTATCTATCTATCTATCTATCTATCTATCTATCTATCTATCCATCCCATATCTATCTATCCATCCCATATCTATCTATCCCATATCTATCTATCCCATATCTATCTATCTATCTATCTATCTATCTATCTATCTATCTATCTATCTATCTATCTATCTATCCATCCCATATCTATCTATCCATTCCATATCTATCCATCCCATATCTATCTATCCCATATCTATCTATCCATCTATCTATCTATCTATCTATCTATCTATTCTATCTATCTATCTATCTATCTATCTATCTATCTATCTATCTATCTATCCATCCCATATCTATCTATCCATCCCATATCTATCTATCCCATATCTATCTATCCCATATCTATCTATCTATCTATCTATCTATCTATCTATCTATCTATCTATCTATCTATCTATCTATCTATCCATCCCATATCTATCTATCCATCCCATATCTATCTATCCATATCTATCTATCCCATATCTATCTATCTATCTATCTATCTATCTATCTATCTATCTATCTATCTATCTATCTATCTATCTATCTATCTATCTATCTATCCATCCCATATCTATCTATCCATCCCATATCTATCCATCCCATATCTATCTATCCCATATCTATCTATCCCATATCTATCTATCTATCTATCTATCTATCTATCTATCCATCCCATATCTATCTATCCATCCCATATCTATCTATCCCATATCTATCTATCCCATATCTATCTATCTATCTATCTATCTATCTATCTATCTATCTATCTATCTATCTATCTATCCCATATCTATCTATCCATCCCATATCTATCTATCCCATATCTATCTATCCCATATCTATCTATCTATCTATCTATCTATCTATCTATCTATCTATCTATCTATCTATCTATCTATCTATCTATCTATCTATCTATCTATCCATCCCATATCTATCTATCCATCCCATATCTATCCATCCCATATCTATCTATCCCATATCTATCTATCTATCTATCTATCTATCTATCTATCTATCTATCTATCTATCTATCCATCCCATATCTATCTATCCATCCCATATCTATCTATCCATCCCATATCTATCTATCCCATATCTATCTATCCCATATCTATCTATCCCATATCTATCTATCTATCTATCTATCTATCTATCTATCTATCTATCTATCTATCCCGTATCTATCTGTCTGTCTGTCTGTCTGTCTATCTATCTATCGTTACTGTTACAGTTACAGGTATTTATAAAGCGCTAACAAGTCCCGTAGCGCAGTACTATCTAGTGGCCTCCAAGAAGGCTCGCACTCCACAGAGCCTATTTAATCACAATATCTACTTTTAGTTAAAGTAAAGATCTATGAATCTGCGGAAGCGGCACCAGAGCACTGGTAAAAAAAAATTAAATATATATATATATATATATATATTTAATACATACAGAAAAATTTGCCTCGCGCCCATACTCACGGGAGCGGCTGCTACAGCCAGGAGTAACAGCCCAGTTAATGTATAAAACATAACAAGAGGAAAAGGTGTCATCTGCACTCGTTTCTATGTGTTCCATGTACAACAAAACACTATGAGGTTTTAGTTTGTTTCAATGGCCATTGCAACGTAAGCTCACTCGCCCCTTCAAGGCACCTCAAGGCGAGGCAAAAAGATGGTGGGTTTTATTTATACATGCACCAAACACTTCCCATTTGGGTTTAAAAACAAAAACATGGAAAAAGGAACAGCTGCAGAATGACGGACTGGTGTTACAAGCATAATATACATACTGTAGAGGTCGGCAGGGCTGGGTCCTGGATGGACAATATGTTTCACCCCTATTTGGGTTGTGGACCCTTTAAGTGCAACCACAGGGTTAATCTTCCTGTCCAGGAAGAGTTTTAAAGCCAGCAACTCCCAGATAGGATTGTGGGAGTTTAGGAAAAGAAAAGTAATCAGTGGAAGCTGTGTGTTTGTGTTCCAAAAGCAGGAGACGTGCTGTGCATTGCTGGAGAGGCTTCTACATACTGGGGAAAGGATTCCCTAGGTCTGGGACTGATTAAAGCGTTGGTGAGCCACTATTATTTCTCTGTTTATTTGTGCTGAAGATCAGGACTTTGCTTTAATTTCGCTGAACCAAAGCGTGTACTTATTATGTTGCCTTTTTGACTGCCCTGAAAGGGTGAATAAAACTGTTTTGTTTGTGAAAGACATTGTGCACCTGCTCTGTGGGCCCCCAAACGTCACAACTGGTGTTTCGAATGCGGGCAATTTGCTACCCCTCGCACGCCAAGCAAGAGGAATTTTTGTGAAAAAAAAAAAACCTGACATTTTAAAAAGGACAGTGTTCTGATTGCATGTCCTGGGCTAAGGCTGCACTGAAGTCCACAGCTATGGAGGAGCTGGTTAAGCAGATGGTCTTTGTCAGTGTGCAGGCCCAGACTCGCCATGAAGAGGCGATGGCTCAGCAGCAACAAGCCCTGGCACAGGCTGTTGCTTCCCAACAAGAAAGCACCCATTTGCTGGCTGCACAACTTGCAGCACAGCAGGTAGCCACACAGACGCAGATCAATGCCCTGCGGGAGGCAATGCAGCAACTTGCACCTGGACGTGATCAAGCAGTGGTCACTACTGGTAACCATGTCTCCATAAGGGCCAGTCATTTCCTACAAAAGCTGTCTGCCAGTGATGATGTGGAAGCATTTCTCACCACGTTTGAAAGGACTGCTGAGAGAGAGGGGTGGCCCCAAGACCAATGGGCCGGTCTCATTGCCCCGTTTCTGACAGGAGACCCTCAAAAGGCATATTTTGACCTGCCCCTAGAAGATGCAAAGAATTATGACCGGCTGAAAGCTGAGGTTCTGGCCCGCCTTGGGGTAACTGTTGCTGTCCGGGCTCAACGTGTTCACTGCTGGAAGTACTGCCCTGACCAGCCACCCCGGTCCCAGATGCATGACTTAGGACAGCTGGTTAAAAAGTGGTTGCAGCCAGAGACCCTGACTAGAGAGCAAATGGTCGAAAGGGTTGTGATGGACCACTACCTGAGGTCTCTACCAAAGGATCTACAGCGTGGGTCAGCCATGGGGACCCCAAGACTGCAGCACTGGTAGTCGAGATGGTGGAGAGATACACCGTGGTGGAGGACCTGCTCAGACCAACCAGTCGTCGAGGACCAGTCTTGCCACCGCCTGTGAGGTCTGCTTCAGTTTCTCGGAGGGAAGCGTCACTGGACCCGGGAACCAGCACCCCAAAATCATCTTCCTCGGTTCTGCAGAGGCCTGTCGCTACCCGAACTGCTGGCAATATACAGTGTTGGAGGTGTCGTGCCTGGGGCCATACCCGGGCGCAGTGTCTGCTACAGGAGGAGCCCATGGAGTGTGGATCCGCTCGGAGAGTGTCTTTCTACACCCTCACAACGTGCACTACCCACCTTGACCTAGAGGGGGGTCAGTTTGAATGTACTGTGTGTGTGAATCCCCGCCCAGCCAAAGCTCTCCTGGACTCTGGGAGTATGGTCACCCTGGTGCATGCCCGGTTAGTCGGAAGGCTCGGTCCAGTACAAAGAACCCTCCGAGTTCTCTGTATCCATGGGGATACTCGGGAGTATCCGCTGATCCCTGTCACCATTTCCGCCAGGAATACTTCGGTCACCCAAGAGGTCGGGGTGGTGAGTACTCTGATACATGATGTGATTGTGGGACGGGACTGCCCCTTGTTTCCTGAACTGTGGTGCTTGGCACAAACTGAACTGCCCATCGAACTGGGGAACATTTCAGGGTCACCCCCACCAAACATGACTGTGGACACTGTTGATGAGGAGTTGCTCAAATGTGTTCAAAATGAGAATGTTGTAACTGATGTGAGTGTCCTAGCTCCTCAACCTGAGTTGACACCCAAGGAGGGGGAATCCTCTCCCGTGCCGGTTATGGTAGGAGAGGATGAAGAGGAATTATCGCCTGTAGATATTACACTTGGGGTGGATGAGGGGGAGGGTTCTTCTTATCCAGTACACCCTGACTTAGATGTGTCCAGAGGTGCATTTGGCAGGGCTCAAATGGGTGACCCGATGTTGATAAATGCTCGCGAACAGGTAACTGTTGTCAGTGGGGTACCTCAAGCACCAGATGCAGAGAAAAGATTTCCTCACTTTGCGGTCAATAATGATCTGTTCTACCGGGTATCAGAATTTCGGGGAGAAATTGTGGAACAATTACTAGTACCCCAGCCCTACCAGAGAATGGTGCTGGATCTGGCTCACAATGATGCTCTAGGTCACGGGTGTCAAACACCAGGCCCGCGGGCCAAATCCGGCCCGCCAGACCTCGTCATGTGGCCCGCGCAGCCGCCAGCCTGCGCAGCATTCGCGCCGCTAAAACTGGCCCGGGGGTTGAGGCATGGTCCTGAACAGTCCGTCTTGTTAAAGGGGAGGCGGCTGCGTGCAGGCGCAGCCGGTCACGTGGTCCGGCTAATCAGGTGGTACTGAGTCTCTGTACCACCTGACTGGCCGGACCGCGTGACCTGCGCACGCACGCAGCCACATCCCCTTCAACAGGACGGACTGTTCAGGACCGGGCAGGCACTCCCGCTGCCCGGCTTCTGGGTCCCCTCAACCCCTGCCGGAGCTGGGGCAAGTATCCATGTGAGAGCTGGCTGCCTCTGGGGCATATCCAGGTGAGAGCTGGGGCATATACAGGTGAGAGCTGGGGCAAATCCATGTGTAAGCTGGGGCAAATCCATGTGTAAGCTGGGGGCAAATCCATGAGCTGGGGGCAAATCCATGAGCTGGGGGCAAATCCATGAGCTGGGGCAAGTATCCATGTGAGAGCTGGCTGCCTCTGGGGCATATCCAGGTGAGAGCTGGGGCAAATCCATGTGTAAACTGGAGCAAATCCATGTGTTGGGGCAAATCCATGAGCTGGGGCAAATCCATGTGTAAGCTGGGCCAAATCCATGTGTAAGCTGGGGGCAAATCCATGAGCTGGGGCAAATCCATGAGCTGGGGGCAAATCCATGAGCTGGGGCAAATCCATGAGCTGGGGCAAGTATCCATGTGAGAGCTGGCTGCCTCTGGGGCATATCCAGGTGAGAGCTGGGGCAAATCCATGTGTAAGATGGGGCAAATCCATGAGCTGGGGCAAATCCATGAGGTGGGGCAAATCCATGAGGTGGGGCAAATCCATGAGCTGGGGCAAATCCATGAGCTGGGGGCAAATCCATGAGCTGGTGGCAAATCCATGTGTGAGCTGGGGGCAAATCCGTGAGCTGGGGGCAAATTTGACATTTGAGTTTGACACCCCTGCTCTAGGTGGTCACCTGGGAGCTGAGAAAACCGAGGCCCGGATAACGGACCGGTTTTACTGGCCAGGTATCGGTGCCGCAGTTAAGAGGTACTGTTCCTCCTGCCCTGTTTGCCAGTTAACTGCCCCAGCACCCCATTATAGGAACCCCTTGGTGCCTCTGCCAATAATTGAGGTGCCCTTTGAGCGCATCGCTATGGATATAGTGGGTCCCTTAGAGAAGTCTGCTCGGGGACACCGATATAACCTGGTGGTTCTTGATTATGCCACAAGGTATCCAGAGGCGGTTCCTTTAAGAAACCCTACATCAAAGGCCATTGCGCGGGAGTTGTTTTTTTATGTTTTCGAGAACTGGCCTGCCAAGGGAAATTTTGACGGACCAGGGGACCCCATTTATGTCCCGGCTGATGGCAGATGTGTGCAAGTTGTTCCAAATCAAGCAGTTGCGAACATCTGTTTATCACCCTCAGACAGATGGTCTAGTAGAAAGATTCAACAAGACTCTGAAAATGATGCTTAAAAGGGTTGTGCAGAGAGATGGAAGAGACTGGGATCATTTGCTTCCCGCACTGCTGTTTGCTATTCGAGAGGTTCCTCAGGCCTCCACGGGGTTCTCACCTTTTGAGTTGGTGTATGGCCGCAGACCCCGGGGATTGCTAGATTTGTTTTAAGGAGACATGGGAAAGTGAGTCCTCTCCACACAAATCGCTCATTGAACATATCTCTCAGATGAGAGAGAATTTCTAAAGTGATGCCTTTGGTACAGGAACATTTGCAGAAGGCTCAGGAGGCCCAGAAAAGGGTGTACAACTGGTCAGCCAAGCTGCGGCAATTTCAGGTTGGGGACCGGGTAGCAGTACTTATACCCACGGTGGAAAATCGTTTCCTAGCCAAGTGGCAGGGACCATATGAGGTGGTTGAAAAAGTAGGGGAAGTAAACTACCGAGTGCATCAGCCTGGGAAAAGAAAACCATACCAGATCTACCACATAAATTTGTTAAAACCCTGGAGAGACCGAGAGGTGTCTGCCATGGTTGGGGTGGGTATAGAGTCTGATGGTGTTGACGCAGTACACATTGCTGCCACCCTGTCCAAACCCAAGAAGTTAAGGAGTTTCTGCAAAGAAACAAAGGCATGTTTTCAGGACTATCGGGACACGCGACCGGGATTAAACACGATATTGTGACGGAACCCCATGTAAAGGTTCAGGTAAAGCCGTACCGCATCCCAGAAGCCCATAGAAAGGCTGTTTCTGAAGAGGTTAAAAAAATGCTTCAGCTTGATGTCATTGAGGAGTCACAGAGTGAATGGTCGAGCCCCATCGTGTTGGTACCGAAGCCCAACGGCACTCTGCGATTCTGCAATGACTTCAGGAAACTTAACGAGGTGTCAAAATTTGACGCGTATCCCATGCCAAGGGTGGATGAATTAATAGAGAAATTGGGTCCGGCCCGTTATATCACCACCCTGGACCTTACTAAGGGATACTGGCAGATACCCCTGACTAAGGAAGCCAAGGAAAAGACTGCTTTTTCCACTCCAAAGGGTCATTTTCATTATAAGAGGATGCGTTTTGGTTTACACTCAGTCCTGGCCACCTTCCAACGAGCGATGGATAGGGTGCTCCGCCCCTACCTGAGATATACCTCGGTCTACCTGGATGACATTGTCATCTTCAGTCCAGATTGGGAGTCCCATCTTCCCCGGGTTCAAACGGTTTTGGACGGTTTGAGAAAAGCGGGCTTAATGTTAACCCTGAGAAAAGTGCGGTAGGGATGGAGGAAGCTAAGTACCTGGGATATGTCGTAGGCAGGGGTCTGGTAAAGCCACAATTTAACAAAGTAGAGGCTATCCAGAACTGGCCACCCCCCCTCACAAAAAAGCAGGTTTGTGCTTTTCTGGGTATAGTGGGGTATTACCGGCGGTTTGTCCCCAATTTTGCCTCTATTGCTGCACCACTGACTGACCTGACGAAAGGTAGGAAGTCAGTGATGATTCAATGGAATGCCAATGCTGAAGATGCCTTCGAGAAGCTTAAAAATGCGTTGTGTCAGCACCCAGTTGTTGTACATGGAAATACATAGAAACGAGCGCAGATGACACCTTTTCCTCTTGTTATGTTTTATACATTAACTGGGCTGTTACTCCTGGCTGTTGCAGCCGCTTCCGTGAGTATGGGCGCGACGCCAATTTTTCTGTATGTATGTATATTATGCTTGTAACACCAGTTCGTCGTTTTGCTGCTGTTCCTTTTTCCATGTTTTTGTTTTTAACCCCAAATGGGAAGTGTTTGGTGTGTGTGTATAAATAAAACCCACCATTTCTCTGCCTCTCCTTAGCTGAAAAGCAGCAGGAGGGGCTTGGAGCTGCTCAGTAGAGCGGCTTTTGGTACATTGGTTAGGTACTCACTCTACAAAGAGGTGCCTTGAAGGGGCGAGTGAGCTTACGTTGCAATGGCCATTGAAACAAACTAAAACCTCAGTGTTTTGTTGTGCATGGAAATACAAAGAAACGAGCGCAGATGACACCTTTTCCTCTTGTTATATATATATTTAATAATAAAGATAATTCTTATGACATACAGGGTTATTCAGAGAGAGGTGAAAAGCAGGAGAATGGCTGGAGAATGGAAAATTCTAGGTCAAAATAGCCAAACCAGAAAAAATCTCCCATTTATCTTACTTTCCAAATCGGCTATTTTGCCCTAGAATTTTCACTTCTCCAGTCATTCTCCTGGTTTTCACCTCTCTCTGAATAACCCGTAAATCTTATGAACATTAATGAGTCACAATTTGCTAATCCCCATCTTCTTGTTGTCACATCAGGTGAAGATCTGGTTCCAGAACAGACGCATGAAGTGGAAGAGAAGCAAGAAGGCGAAGGAGCAGGCCGTTCAGGACGCGGAGAAGAGGTCAGGGAAAGGGAGCTGCGAGAAGAGCCAGGAGGATCCTCAAGAGGAGAAGGCCTCTTACAAACTTCACTCTAGAGAAGCTCATAAAAGCGGCAGCCGTCTGCCAAGGGACTTCACTGACAGTGAAGAGGAAGAGGAACATGACGATGAGGATGAGGAGCAGAGTGAGGGAAAACATTTCTACCACCATTCATCTGACTGCACCTCAGAAGAAGAGGAGAACACGCACAGCAAGCAGAACAGTCACACGCACTGAGTGTAACACATGGACAACAGCACCATTTGCACCTCATTGACCACTCATCATACTCCATATCGGACTTCTGTAGAAGATGTGTGTCTGCACTCTTGTGCTACATCCACTGGTTGGGAGTCACTTTTCCATGTGGTTGTGTGAAATAAAAGAGACAAATCGAATCTGTCAGCTGTTACATTGTCGAAACTTCACCTTGAAGACCGAGTTGACGCCCAACCAGTTTCCAGTTGTGTTCGTCACTAGCTTTCCATCTTTTGTCCATCCCATGCCAGCTTTACCCATTCCACGTGAGCTCTACAGAAGATGTGTATCTAGAAACCTGGTGTCCTGTCTGTTTCCTTTTCGGGTGTGTAGCTAGAAAAACGATTTTGTTTTCTGAAGTTAAGACCAGAGAGAGCGGCGGGCGTTCTGCGTCACATGATACAATGGACACTACATGTGCACATAGACGAGTGGTAAACCCGCCGGAGATGTACAAGCTGTATACTGGCTTTATTTTTGTAAATTGTATTTATAAAATGAAAAGATACCTCTACGTATGCATGCTAAATTATTACTATTTAGCTCCCGCCGTCATGGGACGGTGCGTAAAATAAACGGGTTTTATACTAGAATTATCCAAGTTGAGCTCTTTGTGTCCTGGTGAAATAAATGATCCGTATATCTACCCCTCCACCAGCCCTGCATATACCCGCATCCATCCGCCATAAATAAATATAAACACGTTCATAAAACCCATTTACCTTGCGGTCAAGTCCTAAAATATTAAGGGCCCTATTACATTCTTAACGCAAAAACGCACGCTAAACACGTGTTTTATTGCGCAAAGCGTTAAACATTAACGCACGAAAATCACCGCTGGAATTAAATTCCTCGTGCATTTTTTCATCCGTCGGGAAATTGCGCTCGTAAAACTGACGCGCAAAAATGCACGCAAAGTACCGTTGCGCGCAGAAATCAGTGAGCGCAATGTAATTTTTAACGCGAGTCTGTCATTTTTGTGCGGACTGCGCACAACAGACGTACGTTTTGACGGAAGACAAGGTAGTGGTCGTCATTTTTGACAGATCTAGTAAAAAAAACGTGCGCATCGACGTTCTCCATTGTGAATCCGCGGTTTGGTACGGTCAGGTTGTTAAAATTTGCCGTTACCACCATCTTTTCAAAGACGTTAAAATTATGCGCGCAAACGTTGTCCGTTAAATTTTGCGCTAAGATTGTGCACTGGTGCGTGCATGGTATTACAAACGCATTTGCGCTCACAATGTTAAGTATAGGATGCGCGCACTAAATTGCGCTCGCAAAGGGTTCGCGCAGGGTCACTCCCGTTAGACATTAACACGCATTTTGTGCGTGAACGTTGTAATACGACTTTCAGCGCGAAGGGTTTTGCCCCTCGCGTTAATGCGTTTTTGCTCGCGCAAACAATTGTGCGCGAAGAATGTAATAGGGCCCTAGGTCTTTCCACCATAGTTTCTGCCGTTGTTAATCATTGTCGATATTCCCGTTGTTACGGTCGAAGTTATCCAGCCCTGTTGTTTCGGTGTTGTTTTTACCCAGGGGTTAAGACTTGAACAAATCGTGGGAACTTGCCACAATTAAACGACTTCAGCTCGAATTTGACCCACCACCCAACACTTAACTGGGAAATGAATTCTAGACGTTCACTGCTTTTTATTGGGTAACTATGATAACCATATCATATTTACGTGACTTAACAAAGAATCATGTGACAGGACCTACATAAAAGCCTCAGAGAGTGCCGGAGTAAGGTAACTCTGTTCCTTTTGCAGACCTGGAGGAACTGCGTTTCCATGCATTCCTACTTGACTTGACCCACCATTTACCTATCTATCTTCTGTT
This sequence comes from Leptobrachium leishanense, assembly GCA_009667805.1. Taxonomy (NCBI): domain Eukaryota; kingdom Metazoa; phylum Chordata; class Amphibia; order Anura; family Megophryidae; genus Leptobrachium; species Leptobrachium leishanense. The sequence continues at coordinate 319,027,865 of CM019067.1, read as the reverse complement.
CATCTCTGTGTCCATAACAGGGATTTCAATTCCACCCCCCCCCCCATATATTTCTGAATTACATCTCCCATGAGTCTCTAGCCACCTAATGCACTCAAAGAATTCTGGAAATTATAGGCCATAAACACCTGGGAGGGAAAGTCGGAGATCACTGGTCTCTAAGAACGTCTTGTATGATGTTAGGAGAAACCAAGATCCCTTCAAACCTACTAATATCTGCCACCAAGTCGACATGAAGCCAATTTCAACATAGCCATCATTACGTTCCATATTCCCATTGCAGTATAAGACGTAAGAATACATTGCTGATGGTTCTTCAGTTCCAATCCAGCTTCAGTCCTTCAGGCGTCCTCAACCGTGGATCTCCAAGATATTCTAGAACTACATCTCCCTTGAGGCCCCGCCGCACATAAGGCTGGTGGAGCCTCATGGAAAATGTAGTTCCAAATCATCTGGAGGGCCAAGGTTGTTGACCCCTGCAATACATTGTACAATCGATGGAGAGAAAGGACATGTGTGACCAGTAACACTGAGCAGCAAAAACAGAAATCCAGGTCTCCGCTCTAAGATCGACTAAACTAAAACCAGAGAAGGAGACTCTGCAAATCCACATCGGGTAAAATCCCAGTTGTTTTACTCCATGATCAATGTAAGCACTGTATGATGTTGCAGCGTAAAGATGTGCATTCATTTCAGAAAAATTCGGAATTTGGAACAAAATTTGATAACTAATTTTTCGGAAGTACATCCGAATAACGAATCGATACGATACGAAAACGAAACTGTATATAACGAATTTATTTTGTTTTACACTGTGTCATCATCATAAAAGAAAAATTTGAATAATTGATATCAACTATCGAATATGAAATGAACTATACAATGGATATCTACTATCAAATTCGAAATCAATCCGAAACGAAACACGAAACGAAATTAATTACGATATTCCGAAAATGAAATTATTTAAAAACGTAATGAAACGAAACTAAACGAAACAAAATTTTCAGTCATGCACATCCCTATTGCAGCATCTCTTCTTTACGATGAGATATAATGTATCTTATCACGGGTTACACGAGGTATAGGGATAAATCGGGAGTACCCAGGATCAAATATCAAGAAGAATGAGGACTTTAAGTAGTCTGCATCCTTATGAATGCCCCTCCTGAGGAATGCCATGGCGAGGGGCAGTGTCATGAGCTGCCCATCAACATCTAAAAGTTACATGTGACCTTGAAAACATGGCTGACCTGGCGACCCTATGCCTATAATGGTTTATCAGAATCTAGTGCTCGACGTTCCCTTTTATTCACTCACCTGGTGCTTCCTCCAATATATTCCTTCCTCCTTAGGAACGGCAGTTGATGTACAACAGTGCTTCTCAATCCTGGTCCTCAGGTCCCACTAACAGGCCGGGGTTTAAGGATCACCTTGGGGAAATACAGACTGAATCCTGCAATCACTGAGCAGCAAATCGTATCCCCTGCGCTGTGCTTCCTGCAAACCTGGCCTGTTAGGGGGACCTGAGGACCAGGGTTGGGAACCACTGATGTATACTAACAGGTCCATGTCACCGCCTGTCCCCCCTTTTTATTGGACATTTCCAGAGTATGCTGTGTAGCCTTGGCACTACCAAAAGCCAGATGTTCTCCTTTTGGGGTGTTGCTCTTAAATCCACCATATCTACGTACAGTAAGATACATTAAAAGGGACATTCAGGTGTTTTTTTTTTTTAAAACAGTTTTTATTAAATCAGTTCTTCGCGTTAAAATTAGCATTTAATTAATTTCTTCCATTTTAATATAATAAAATTAAGTGATATTATATATATATATATATTATATATAAATTCATTTTTTTATTTAAAGAAGAGTTTGAGGACTTTCTGACCTAAATGTGCGTACTTTAATTACTACCAATTCCGACACAGACCTGACTGCTGATTCTGCCACGCGCTGCTATGTGCCCTGCAGGGACTGAGCTGGTAATATATGTTATGTCCCAACCATTGTACAGCGCTACAGAACTTGTTGGCGCTTTATAAATACTTGTGACTATAAAAGTAAATAGGAAAAAACTTGCTGAATGTAGGTAATAAATAATGGATGCATATTAGGAAAAGCATCTTTCCTTTGCCTTCCCTCGGCATGGAGGAGAAATATGAGTTCAGCAAACCACCATGGGTCTGGCAAACCTGTCCTATTCACTGATCGGTGACATCACTGACATTCAGCCGGCAGCAAGCAAGTACAGGCCCAGAGTCCTCATCGTCGGGATATTACATTCAATATGTTACAATTCTGTGTTTATTCAAACCAACGATAAACATAAACTCATACAGGGTTATTCAAAGAGATCCGAATGGCTGCCGAAAGATAACCGAACAGTGAAAATCAGCATTCGGTTACCTTTCCTGGCCATTCGACTATCCAGAGAGCAGGCAGTTCGCCAAATGTTGGCGAATTGCCTGAACATACGGTGCCTGTTCGAGGGCAGAGAATCCCCATAGAGAAGCAATGCTTCGTCTATTCAGAGAACACAAACCAGCAGTGAAAAGTTGCCGAATTGCCCTGCCGTTCAGTGGTTTCATTCGACAGGTTTATTCAGGCGAATCCCATAGGCTTCAATGTTAAAAATATTCCCGTTTAAACTCAATATCTAATAAACTGTTGATTATAATATTCTGCAGTAAAAAGTCTCTTTATATATAGATTTTTTTAGGATCTTTTAGGCATTTTTCGTGATTTTCTGCAAACATTTTTTTTCCCTTTTTTTTTTAATCGTTTTTTCTTTTTTCTGTAACAGCCCTTTTTATTATCATTCATTGGATCTTATGTGTAAATTTCAGACATTTTCGTTCTGTAGTTTCTTTGCAAACAGCGTTTCACTTTTCAAACATTCACGCGTACTGTTTTTTTTCTCTCACTCCATTCGTCTGCGGTGTCTGCTTTTTCCAGCGGCTGCTCTGCGCTGCGTGTGATCAGCAGCTGCTCGGGTTTCTCTGGCGTGTTCAGCGGGGTTAATCTAGATGTTTTTGCGGGTTTCGGTGTGCCTTCGCCTGGGTTTTGCGGTGAGTTTTCGGCGGGTTTGCGGCAGCTTTTCCCTGCACTACGACGGCCCTGTGGTGCTTGCTGAATACGCCGCAGGGTCGCCGAAATGGGATCGCCGAATCGGCCCGAATTGAAGAGAACGAAAAGTCACCGAACGTGCTGTGACTTTTTGATTCTCTTTGAATAACCCTGGCAGTAATTAACAAAACACAAAACGTGATAATTTGAGCAGAAATCTGCATTGCGAAACGCGTTTCCTTAATGTGTGAAAGAAACAAACAGAGGACGCAGTGACTATTCAACATCTCTGGATTAATCATTAAATGCTGATAGTGCTGGACGGAGGACGGCGCTCAGGAAAGTCACTTTGTCGTCCCCACCATCATTATGGACGCAATTAATAACACTCGATGAGTTGCGAAAGGTCTCGGCCAATTTACAGACGATTTCCATGCTTTATCTGCATTAATAGAATGAAAGATACCGGAGGGCCGTAAAGGGGCCAAGGCTCGTTTAAATCAGGGATGTCAAACTCCAGCCCCCAATATGTTTCTGAACTACACCTCCCATGATTCTCTGGCCGGTTATTGCGTTCAGAGAATTCTGGGAATTGTAGGCAATAATGATCTGGAGTGGCAGAGTTTGACATCGCTGGTTTAAATATACACAATGGAGTTGTTTTAGGCAGGGGTGCGTCTCAGGGGTCCCGCGCACCCTCCATTCATTTCACCCACTTGGCGTACAGCTGTGACTGCACATAATGACGCATATTCTTGCCTGGTCGTTACTGTCTAAATGTTACCGAGGTGTTAAATAGTATCTGAAAACAAAGCTAATTAGCAAGTCCCATACGTTTCACGAGGGCGGCTTGATCCCCCCCCCCTGGGAAAACTCTCCAAATACTCTCCGCATCGCGTCACTCTAAACACAATGCACAGAGACACAACTCAGCTCGATACTTGTGTTATTTATTTTTTAATTCTTGTTGCTTCTTGCGATGAAATGAAAACCTACTCATAACGTTTTCTCTTTTAACGGCAACATTTGTTCCAACAAAGTGACGTCCTAATATTCCTCCTTCGATGTCAACGCGGCTCGCGGTGAAGGAAAACGTTGGGAGATCAAGATGATTTCTTTCCCCCTCTAAGGCTAGGGTCAGACTAGCGCACTTTAAACGTGCGTTCTGGCGCACTAAATCACGGCCGTGCTAGCAGCAAATGGCGGGCAATGACGGCCAATATACGAAGTACGGTCGCACGAAAGTCCGGCTGCGCAACGCAAGTGGCAAACGAACGCATTTTGTCGAGAACGTGAAACCACTACTACTGATGTACAGAGTGCGCTGCGTCCGCATAGCGGCGTGTTTGCGTGATTGGGAGACGTCAGACGCTGCTAATGTCCGGCCAACATAACGTCCAGATGCAAAACTGTTTTATTGATGATCCGTACAAAATCACGAACGCAAATGCGCATCGTATGACCGCTATCGCGTACTCTGTGAAAAAATGCGTCCATTCGTTCGAACGCACTTTTTCACAGACAACGCGAAAATGCGTTCGTCTGACCCTAGCCTAAATCAGTGATGTCATATTCTGACCCCCCCAGGTGGCGATGGCCTACGATTCCGAGACGACTTTCAATGCAGTAGTTGGCACGAGAATCACGGGAGTTGTAGTTCAGCAACATCTGGAGGGCCGGAGTTTGACAGGCCTGTTTTCGAGGGGAATAAAGTCATTTTGATACGCAAACGTTTTCTTTCGATATGAACCTCTGGCCATCTGTTTCATTCAAAGAGGTATGCATTTTGTCTGGGGGGGGGGGCTGGAGGTTGAAACGCAAGCTCTAAAGCTTTGGTTTTGGTTTTAGTTTTTTTTTAATTGTAAACCGAATATCATTATTTGTATTTAAAAAAAAAAAAAAAAAAAAAATTCTTTTTAAAATTACTTTACATGTAATTTTTTTTTACCAATGAATTGCACTATACCAGATATTCCATACAGTCAACAAGTGAGTTCTTCTTCTTCTATAAATATATATATATTTAATTGCCGGCTGGGTGGAGTAGAGGTAACATCACTGCTCTATAAACCGTGGAGACACAGGTTCAAATCCCGGCAAGAGCACCTCTACAGTAAGTGTACTTGGGCAAGACACCTAACGGTACATACTCGCCACCCAGGACATACTTGAAAATGAGAGAAATCTCAATGTATCCTTCCTGGTAAAATCCTTTCTCAAAAAAAAGGAAAAATTACATATTAATAGTATTAATTAGTATTAATAAAGTGCTAACAAGTTCTGTAGCACTGTACAATGTGTGACACAGAATAACAAATGTCGATACAAGTTAAACACACAGAACAGTAGGAGAGAGGACCCTGCCCAAGAGCTTACAATCTAAGAAAATTATTTAAGAGACAATTATACAGTATATATAATTTTTTTTTTCATTTTTTTTAATAAATGAAAATAGTCCATATGGAAATGTAGTCGATCACATCTTCCATGGTTTATTTTTTCTCCAACTTGACAACTTCAACCTAACAGGATTATTCAGAGAGCGCCGAAATGTCAGCGACAGAGTCTGGCGTTTCCAATGATGCCCAACATGACCATATTCAAAATAGAAGTCATAAATATTTAAAAACGTAACAATTTGTTTTCTCTCAGTGCTACATGCCCCACAGTGTATTCATTTCATGTTTTCCCTTGATTAGTGGCATTTTAGGGGTTAATGGGTAGGCTACATGCCAGACGTGCCATTAATCAAGGGAAAACATAAAATGACCCGTCGGGCTCTCGGGCACTGCCCGAGGGCCCGCGGGTTGATAGGAACCCGGTTCGGCAGGCAGAGTGGGCCCAGCTATTTTTCCTCAGCTCCGGAGACCGGTCACCGGAGCTATGATCACCATGGAGACATCCAGCTCAGCGGCACACTACCAAACCGCTGCGGTGGCGGCGCTGCAGTGTTCCTTCCTCACCCCCACGTTCTAAACAGGAGGACGGCACGCTGCATTGACACCGCCCCCTCACATGATGCACGTAGCGGCAGAAGACAAACAAAGCCAGCGTGCGGTCGTTCGGAGCCAGCCTGCCTGAGCCTTCCATAGAAGATTCAATAATGTATGGCGGGTGAGCGACAGGGGGGTAAATAATCAGACAAATGGAATGTGTGTGGGGGGGATAATCTGAGGGGGGATAATCTGACTAATGAAAAAGGGGGGTTAATCTGACTAATGAAAAGGGGGATAACCTGACTAATGAAAAAGGGGGTAATCTGAGGGGGATAATCTGACTAATGAAAGGGGGGATAATCTGACTAATGAAAAAGGGGGATAATCTGACTACTGAAAAAGGGGGGTAATCTGAGGGGGGATAATCTGACTAATGAAAGGGGGGATAATATGACTAATGAAAAAGGGGGTAATCTGAGGGGGGATAATCTGACTAATGAAAGGGGGGATAATCTGACTAATGAAAAAGGGGGATAACCTGACTAATGAAAAAGGGGGGTAATCTGACTAATGAAAGGGGGGATAATCTGACTAATGAAAAAGGGGGATAATCTGACTACTGAAAAAGGGGGTAATCTGAGGGGGATAATCTGACTAATGAAAGGGGGGATAATCTGACTAATGAAAAAGGGGGGTAATCTGAGGGGGATAATCTGACTAATGAAAGGGGGGATAATCTGACTAATGAAAAAGGGGGTAATCTGAGAGGGGATAATCTGACTAATGAAGGGGGGATAATCTGACTAATGAAAAAGGGGGGTAATCTGAGGGGGGATAATCTGACTAATGAAAGGGGGGATAATCTGACTAATGAAAAAGGGGGGTAATCTGAGGGGGATAATCTGACTAATGAAAGGGGGATAATCTGACTAATGAAAAAGGGGGGTAATCTGAGGGGGGATAATCTGACTAATGAAAAGGGGATAATCTGACTAATGAAAAAGGGGGGTAATCTGAGGGGGATAATCTGACTAATGAAAGGGGGATAATCTGACTAATGAAAAAGGGGGGTTAATCGGACAATAGAAAGGGGGGATAATCTGACTAATGAAGGGGGGATTTCCTAATGAAATGGGGGGGAATTACCTGACTAATGAAATAGAGGGGGATAATATTGTGTACGAGTGTGTCAGTAATGTCCAGTTTCTTTTAAACCTAAAAAGTGATCAGTGGTTTCCCACCTATGCCACAGGGACCTTTGGTGCCACAGCCGTAGCTGCCATGAGTGTGTGACGGCTGCCGCAGCAGAGCTTTGGCAGTTTGTGAGTCTGAAGGGGGCACAATGGATTCCCCAATTCGCTGGGGGCCTGAGTGGATTTTATTAACTCTTTAAAATTCTTAGTTTGAAAATTGCGTGAAGAAATAAATTCTTTAACAAAACAATGTGCATGTGGGTTGTGCGTTGCATGGTAGGTGTTTTGTATGGGTGTGGCATACAGTGGGCATGGCACAAGGGGCCCCGCAAACTCCTATTGCCCGGGGGCCCCATTAGTTGTCACTCCGCCCCTGTCCATATCTATCTATGTATCTATTAGTGTATGTTGCACTTTTCTCAAACAGAATGTTTTTCAACATATCGTGTTGTTTATAAATTAACTTACAAAGTAACCAGGTGCAAAACCACTCAGTGATCAAATACAAATGCAGGATAAATTGTGTCTGATCCGAAATGCCCATTGTTTCAAAATCTGAAAACATTTTGAGGGCGAGAGTGGAAAATTGCACTCGTGACCTGCGACAAAATTGTCAAACATCCTGTATATATAACGCCGGTCAGACTGTGTATAAGGTGTGTATGAAACATAAATGATTTTTGTGTTTAGACTCGAGTACCATCTCCAAGATATTGCATTATTATTTGCAAATGTTCTAAAATCGCATAAAGATCCCAAATCCAAAACACTTCCAGTCCTGAGCATTTCAGATAAGTGTCACATGCAACCTGATAAACTATTATTTTAAACCACACGGGGCCCTATTCCAGCCGGGCCATGAGTATTGACGTTATGTAGAACTCGGTAACACTAAGGCCCCTGTCTTATTCCAAGCTCCTCGGCTGTTACGTCCGCCTGCGATACATTAACGCTGCCTTTACACATGTTGCATTATTTTGCCACGTTTCCACACCTGTTTAAAAAGTAGCCGTAGTTAAGTAAGACGTTACAGCATTTATGCCCACTTCCAGCGTCCCTGTAGGACACAGTAGCCCCTTTTGTTACGTCGAGCCCTGACACCACTCCCATCATCTCCAGCCTGTCAGACGGTTGGAGTTGTCGGTTTTCCCAGGCCTCGCTGCCGTCTGTGAACCTTCCGAGGACAAAGCGGAGACTGACAGAGCCGGGTTGTCCACATGTGGCTGGCGTGTTTACAGAGCACGCGGAATGCGCTCAGGTTCCCAGACCCTGCACGGCCTGGCCCTGTGAAAGACCATTAATGGTCCTGTTGGATCCATGTGAATGTGCAGGCGAGCAAATATCAAGTCATAGTCAAAAGCACGGAAATATTTCACACCAGGGCTGCAATGGCCACGAGGTCATAAAATCAGCAGCTTAACTCCTCATCAGTCACACAACTGTCCAAAGCCTTGGATCAGGGTTAAGGAAATCCCTGGCTAATAATCAATTACATCCAGTGATACCAGGATTTGGGGCTGGTGGGAGGGGAAGGGGGCTGAGTGGTTGTAATTATATTATTATACTATTATTTTAATTTATTTATATTTTAATGTAATATTTATATTTTAATGTAATTATATTATTATTATACTATTATTTCAATTTATTTATATTTTAAGGTAATTATATTATTATTATACTATTATTTGAATTGATTTATATTTTAATGTAATTATATTATTATTATACTATTATTTTAATTTATTTATATTTTAAGGTAATTATATTATTATTATACTATTATTTTATTTATTTATATTTTAATGTAATATTTATATTTTAATGTAATTATATATTATTATTATACTATTATTTCAATTTATTTATATTTTAAGGTAATTATATTATTATTATACTATTATTTTAATTTATTTATATTTTAAGGTAATTATATTATTATTACTATTATTTGAATTGATTTATATTTTAATGTAATTATATTATTATTATACTATTATTTTAATTTATTTATATTTTAATGTAATTATATTATTATTATACTATTATTTTAATTATTTATATTTTAATGTAATTATATTATTATTACTATTATGTTATTATCATTTTATTTCTATTATTAACCTTATTTTATTTATTATTACTACTATTATTATAATTATTTAGTAATAATTTTATATTATTACTATGTTCCACAATCTCAACACTTTAACTGAATAAATAATATCCGTCTGGTGCTGGGACTTGGTCAAAATAAATTATAAAGAAATACGTTGACCCGCCACATGGGACTTCAACAAAAACAAAAACTTTTTATTAAGTAGAAATTATTATTACTACTTTAGTATTATTATTTTTATTAAATTATTATGAATGCAATATTATTAGCATTATCGTTATTTTTGATGTTATCATTGCTACTATTATTATTTCTATTATATTATTATTCCTATATTATTATTATTATTTCTATTATATTATTATTCCTATATTATTATTATTAGTATTGTTTATTCGAATAATATTTTGAACCCTAAAGCTAATATAAAAATCCAGAATAATTCCATTTCTCCTCATTTGCAATGCCTCGGTATTGTGTGTGTGATTAATTTAATGTAGACTATAACATAATGACAAAGAATCGTAATAAACCTGGAAATCCTTATTGCATCACATCATAGATCATATCTACATTATATTTATACATATTATATATACCCAAAAAACATGAGGCTGTAATTGCTACGAAAGGTGCTTCAACTAAGTATAACTGTGGAATATGCCGGCGCTTTATAAATAAATAATAATAATAATAATAATAAGTACTGATTTAAGGGGCTGAATATTTTCATGAACGTGATATTTCTGTTTTCTTCTTTTTTTTGTAAACGCAATTTTTTATTATCGATAGAATCAGCAAACACAACGATAAAATGCGCAGCATAAAGAAACACAGAATTTTTTAAATTTTTTTATTTTGAGAAAGTATTTTACCAGGAAGGATACATTGAGATCTGCACAAAGATCTACAGTAGAAACATGGAGCACTGTCGGTTGAGCTAGAAAAATGAACAGAGGACACAGCGTCACAGAGCAATAAGAAAAAATAAAATAGTGTCTCAACAAGTCCTGGCCGAGGGACAGAAAATAGCGTAAAAATAAATTTTTGGTAAGCGAGCCGTGGTGGCATCTGTGTCCAACCAACGGGAAAATACAAAAACAGCCAATCAACTATGTTTGAAGAAAATAATAACAATAAGAAGAAAAAAAAAAAGAAAAAAAAAAAAAAGAAAAAAAAAAAAAAAGAATGCAGAAAAAAAAAAAAAAAAGAAAGCAGAAAAAAGGGGGGGGGGCAATAAAGGGAAAAAAGGGAACGGACAAAGGGATGGTGGGAAACAAGAAGGAAACCAAAGCCAGCGTACAAGCCTCTGACATGTTATCTTGGGTAAAAAGAGCCTGAATCAGGACAGGCCAGAGTACGCGACGCCCCAAGGACGTAAGTAAAGGAAACCACCAAGCTGACACAAACGTTTTCTTCTTTTTAATAAATTTGAAACATTGTCAATAATCTTTTTTTTTTCTTTTCTTTGCGTTGTCATTATGGGGGATGGGGGGGGGGATAGATTGATGTGAAAAAAATGAATTCAAACAAAAAATGAAGGGGTCTGAATACTTTCCTTTGTGCACCGTATGCTGTGTGTTTACATAAACAGGTGATATCTATAAACACGTGTATATTCTGTGCACACATTTGCATTTATATAGCTTTTTTGTGTGTGTCCTCTACGCTCTCGGATTCGCTTTTTCTTTCACGTAACAGACTGTTTTGTGTTTAGCTCCGGGCGAAGGACTTTTTTTTCTATTTACGAGGTTATTAAAGAAATGTTTCAGGTGTTCAAATTTAGATATAAAAAAAAAGGAAAATCCAGCCTCAATCTTCTTTTTTTTTCTTGTACGGATAGAGGTGACTCCACTGGAGGAGATTTTTGTTTCTTTTTAATATACGTAACACTTTGGTCGAGAGTTGCTGAGCACATGTCTGACATCTGGTGAGCATTCCCACCGCCGCCGTCTATTAATTCCGTACTGGGTTACGGCGCTTTACGCGAACATTTATTAAGCGCGGTTTGAAAGGTAAGCTTGCCAATGTTCTTTTGCCGGATTAGCTCAGGAGACTAAAGTTTCTTCTCCGATGAAGTAACAAAGTTGTAAACCGTGCCAGGACTCGCTGCGTTCCATGGCTCGCTGTTGTCACTCTCTCTGTTTATTGGGTAAACATTTGGTAATCTCCAGCTAACGGCGAGGATTGGAAAGTATCACTGGCTGTCTCCTTCCGTCACCGCCGGGGTCTTAGCCGCGACACATGATTCATTACCTTACAAACATGTCCCCGGCATTTTTCGATACAAGTTACCAAAAATATGAAAAACCATAAATAAAAGGCATGGCCGATCCTGGTAACAGGAGCTTACAATCTAGAGAATCTGGACTGGAGGAGCTTGGTGACTCACTTTCCGGTGATCGGAATTTCATGTCTTCCCAAGACATTTCATGGACGTGATGAAGTAGGTGAGTCATTTCCTAATAATGGACCCATTAGGTGTTTCCTCAAACATGGCGTAGGCCGATTCAAAGCCAATGCCGAGAAGTCGTACAGATCAGTGGACTGGCTTATGGATTCTAAAAAGTCTTGAAGGATAAAATATTAGTTTTGGTAAAAGGTATCCGTAAACGAAACACATGTCATGATGGTTCTACTTGATAGTCAACAGATTTATTTATTTTATTTATTTATTTATAAAGGATTTTACCAGGAAGGATACATTGAGATTTCTCTCGTTTTCAAGTATGTCCTGGGTTCAAGAACATTGAAGTGTCACAGTTAGTGTCACAGTTAGTGTCAACCAATAGTTGGTCATTCTTCGGTGAGATTCCTTTGAAAAAAAACAATGTTGCTTATTTGTCAAGGTTTATTATCATTACGAAACGACCAAAATCTTTCCTAATGTTAGGGCACTAGAGAAAAAAAGTTGTAATATATGCAAAACAATGGTGCATTTGGGCCATATTTTCGGTGAAAACGTAACACCATAGTAACGTCAGTTTTCAGACTGCAGTAAGGAGTGCACTTCATGCTGGTATTAGTTTTAGGGCTATGGTTTTGATTGCTTGTAAGGTAGGGTTAACCCTAAAATAAAGCCTGAACCTAACCCTCACCCTAATTCTAAAAAAAAAGTACAAATAGAAGCCCTATTTCTAAAAGTAACCCCAACCCTCACCCTAACTCTAGAACAAGCAAAAATATTAGCCCTATCTCTAAAAGTAACCCTAACCCTCATCCCAACCCTAGAATGAGCACAAATAGAAGCTGTATTTCTAAAACTAACCCTAACCCTAAAACAAGCACAAATAGAAGCCATATCTCTAAAAATAACCCTCACTCTAACCCTTGAATGAGCACAAATAGTATCCCTATCTCTAAAACTAACCCTAACCCTAGAACTAGCACAAATAGTAGCCCTATCTCTAAAAGTAACCCCAGCCCTCATCCCATCCCTAAAACAAGCACAAATAGTAGCCCTATCTCTAAACGTAACCCTAACCCTCATCCCAACCCTAGAACGAGCACAAACATTAGCCCTATTTCTAAAAGTAACCTTAACCCTCACCCTAACACTAGAACAAGTACAAATAGTAGCCCTATTTCTAAACACAACCCTAACCCTCATCCCAAACCTAGAACAAACACAAATAGAAGCCCTATTTCTAAAAGTAACCCTAACCCTAGAACAAGCAAAAATAGCAGCCCTATCTCTAAAGGTAACCCTAACCCTCATCCCAACCCTAGAACAAGTACAAATAGTAGCCCTTTCTCTAAAAGTAACCCTAACCCTCATCCCAACCCTAGAACAAGCACAAATAGAAGCCCTATTTCTAAAAGTAACCACAACCCTCACCTTAACCTTAGAACGAGCACAAACAGTAGCCTATTTTTAAAAGTAACCCTAACCCTCATCCCAACCCTAGAACAAACACAAATAGAAGCCCTATTTCTAAAAGTAACCCTAACCCTAAAACAAGCACAAATAGAAGCCCTATCTCTAAAAGAAACCCTAACCCTCACCCTAACCATAGAATGAGCACAAACAGTAGCCCTATTTCTAAAAGTAACACTAACCCTATAACAATCAAAAATAGTAGCTCAATCTCTAAATGTAACCACAACCCTCACCCTAAAACAAGCATAAATAGTAGCCATAACTATAAATGTAACCCTAACCCTGAAACAAGCACAAATAGCAATTCTAGTCCTAAACCCAATTACTAGCCCTAACCCTAATTACTAACCCTTTTAACCCTAAAATAAGCACAAACAGTAGCCCTAATGCTAAAAGTAATCCTAACCCTCACCCTAAGCCTATAACATACACAAACAGCAGCACTAACTGTAAGAGTTACCATAACCCTGAAACAAGCACAAATAGTAACTCTAGTCCTAACCCTGATACTAACCCCAACCTTACCCCGAGCGTTGGTTTTGCACCTTACTGGCATCTGTAAAATTATAGTAGTATGGTGCTAAGTTTCACTGAAAAAATGCTACACATGTGCTATTTGTTTCATTTGAAATATAAGTTTTTTTTAGTTTCCTAATATTAACCCATTGTCAGAAACCAGTGTCTTTTTGAAAAATAATTTTTAATTAATTATACATTAATAAATAGTTATTATTAAAAATAACTTATTTGGCCAGTAGATGGCGACATCTACTGTCAAATTGCATTACAGAGGTTTGAGCAGCAGCAGGTCTATGTTTCTTTCCCCCTGCATCGACTGCTGAAGGTCCGATATTTCAGAGCATTCAGCAGCTGATTTTACAGTTTTAGCATTTTGGGCATTATGCTCACAGGACTAAAACTTTGGGGGCACCTTCTGCAGCCCAAAGCAAACAAAATTTGTTTGCAGAAAACACATTTCATTTGCCATTGGGCTGCAGATCGAGATATCTCAATATCGGGTCACCAGATGGTGCCTTCGAAGCCTGAGATATCTCGATATCAGTAGTGAAGGGGTTAAGAAACATTTTTAAAGGTGAGCAGGAGATTTCTGGGAAATTCACGGCTCACCTGAAGCTAAGGTGCTCTTGAGCTCAGATAATCATTAAATTGCCCCGATGCCTAATTGCCTATAAAATGATAACAAAATTTAGTACATACTGGGTGATGAGTGGTAATTGTAACTAAGAGTGCGAAATGCCAAATTATAGCAGGAAATTTGCCACTAGTTGCAGGATAATCAATATATTTACAATAGGTTGGATGCCTCTATGGAAAAATCCAGAATATTTAGCGGTAAAAAAAAAAGTTTTAAATGGGTGATTAGAGTTTGTTGATCCAAAGAGAAATCTGTTCACTATTATGGAGACAGAAATGCATTTCTATTGTGCTTTAAATTGATTTATATTATTTTTTTTGTTTCTTTATAAGAAGCTAAAGTGAACATAAGGGATGAGCGGATACATTACTATGTAGCTAAGAAGCGGAGTATTGAAGGCGCTTAGGGACAAAGGACCCCTAAATTCAAAGGTTTACAAAGATATAGGGTGTTATTACAATGCTGGTGCTAATTTAACCAGAGCTGTTGTAAACTTAAAACCTCCATAGACTATAATGGCTCTGGTTAAGTTAGCACCAAGTTTGCAATACTGCCCATAGGGTGGTATAAATCCTTTGGCCACTTTAACCCTTTTGTTGCTGAGCCATTTCACCCCTGTGTGCGGAGTTAATTTTTACCTCTTTCGCTCATCATGTTTAACCCTTTCGCTGCTGAGGCTTTTCACACCTCTGTGCTGAGCTCATTTTTACAGATTTCGCTCATCGTGTTTAAACGCCTTTTTAAGCCTTATTTTAATATATGACCCAGACATATTATATATCGTTCTTTCCGGCAGACTCGGCAGATTCATAATATGTCATTATTATATGTATACGTTATGTCATGTCTGTATATTATAACAAAAAAAGCAATAAAATTAGAATTTTCAATAATTTACAATGTGTAAAGTGGGTTTTTTTCACATTTTAAGATGCGAGCGTTTGCGGTTATATTTTCTATGGGGTGCGCTTGTTAAAAAAATTAGAAATGAGGAATCGTTACTTTTTTGGGGGAAATTACGTGTTTTTTAGCAAACGCCACCCATAGAAAAAATAGTTAGTGCAGCATCATTGTTCACATTATAATTGAAATGGGAACAATATTGTTGCACTAATAAAACGAAAAAAAACAAGAAAACATTTTCTTATTTTTAAAAAAAAAAAATTAATTTTATTTTTTTAATTTTATTTTTATTTAAATTTTTTATTTTTACATTTCACATGGTCATGTTTGTTATCATTGGAAAGGTCACACTCTGGCCGTTCCAATGATAGCAAACATTAACCCCTAGCTGTCACGGATCGGGAGATAGGGGGTTCATTGGAACCCCCTATCTCCACTATAGGTGGCAGCAAGGGGTTAATTTCAAAGGACCTCCCCCCCCTCCCCTTCAGGCACCTTCCCTGCAATGCGCGATGACGCCTATCGTGCCCGCCGGGGTCCCGGAGGCTGGGATAATGTCAGCCCGCACCGGGGGGCCGCGCGATCGGCCGGAATACCGGCCGATCGCGGCTGCAAAGGTAGGACGCGCTCAGCGCGTCCTCCGCAGCGAAGTAGCAATGCGGGTGGACGCGCTGAGCGCGTCCACCACATTGAAAGGGTTAAATGCGATTTGAAGTCGTGCTTTATTATACGACCCAGACATATTATATATCCTTTTTTCCGCAAACTCGGCAGATTTATAATATATCATTATTATATGTATACATCATGTCCTGCCTGAATAGCGTAACAAAAAACGCAATAAAATTAGAATTTTTAATCGTCTACAGCGTGAAAGTGATTTTTTTTTCACATTTTATCATCCGAGCCTTTGCAGTTATATTTTCTATGGGGTGCGCTTGTTAAAAAAAAATTAGAAATGGGGACTCGTTACATTTTTTTGGGGGGAAATTACGTGATTTTTAGCAAACAACCCCATAGTAAATAATTGTTAGTGCAGCATCATTGTTCACATTATAATTGAAATGGGAACAATATTGCTGCATTAATAAAAATAACACTTAATATTTTTTTATTATTATTATTTAAAAAATTTCTTAATATTAACATGGTCATGTTTGGTATCATTGGAAAGGCCATTCTCTGGCCTTTCGAATAACACCACATATGACCCTCTACCGTTCAGGAGATAGGGTTCATTAGAACCCCCATATCTCCACCATGGGATTTCCTTAGGTAATCCCTGGGAAGTTAGGGGTTCCCCGGCTATCTGACGCCATGCGCGATGATGTCAGATGATGAGGGGGACATCTAAGATGGCAGCCCCCCCCCCCGGAAATAGGCTGCGATCCGGCACCGAATGGCACCGGATCACGGTCCGGCACCTCAAGGGTTAAAGACAAACATCGCTTGAAAGGGCAGACACTGCCGTTCCAAGCGATGCCTTTCTTGAATTACTACCTCCTCCCAATCGGGAGGGAGAAGGATCCGAAAGGACCCCCTCCCTTCAGGCGATCTCCCAGCTTTCCCGGGTGGTCACCTGAAAATGACTTCATCGCGTCCGATGACGTCAATACGGCGGGAGGGTCCATAAAAGCAGCGTCTGACTTCTAGGAAGTCAGAACGCCGCGGGACCCTGGAGGAGAGAGGTGAGTATCTCCGTGAGCTCCCGCCGAGCGGATGACGTGTGGGGAACATCCTCCGCATACAGCGGGAGTCTATGAGGACGTTCCCCACACATCATTCGCAGTGAAGGGGTTAATATGTGTGAAAATCTGATTTGCCAACGCATTTCGCATGCACGAGACACAGTGTCCAACCATATGCCTTTGCAACCCACCATGATTTAATAAGAAATTGGTTCTCCTTGATAAAGTGTTTTTAGTAAAAATCTCGATTTTTTTTGTTATCTAAGCATTCTTTGGGTGAGCGTATCCTCTCTCCGTCCCTTGACATTCCGGTGCCGTCAGCGTAAGCGTTTCTTATTGGAATCTTTAATAGCCGGGGGATTTATATCTCTAATAAATTTAATGATCAATTCATTCTTGTCACCGAAGCTCTTCCCCAAATCAATTAAAGCAAATTTAAATATAATCACCGGCTCATCCTCCCTCGCTCGGGGGCACGTCGCACAATTAATTCCCATTAATGATTTAAGGCTTTTGCGTCTGATCTCATTTTATTCAAATGCACTATGTCTCGGGTCAATGGAAATGCAAATGAGAACTTCATCCACTCGCATCTGTTACAACGCGGCGACGAAGGGCCACAAACACGAAACTAAAAATCACTGGAAGGAACACGAAAGCCAAGTGGTAGAGATTAGTTTTAGTGATCGTTCAGCAGAGACTTGTCCATTGGGGCAGTATGGGCAGCGCCCCTCCAGTTATTTTTGGAATATAATATACATGGGCCATTATAAACCATTGTCTGGGAACCTATTCATTCATAGGACTATACATAGGACCAGGACTGCCATCAGAATTCTTGAGGCCCCTTACTAAACCATAGGTCGGGGAGCCCCTTTCCCTCAGTTGACCACTTCAGTAAACTTTTCCACTCAAGTAATGGGTTAACTTGCGGGAGAGTTTACTAATCGCTCCCTCTGATGAGTGCTCTTACAGGCCCCAGATGCAACGGCCCACCGGGAAATTTGTTGACCAGTCCTTGGTGGCATGGGCTTTCCTTAAGTCTGTGGCACTAAGGGTTTAGCAAGGGCCCCCTGGAGCCACTGGGACTCTGAACATATCGTTAGCTGTCACCCCTTGATGGCTGCCCTGCATAGCAAACGAGGTCACCCATTCAGACTGGATGAAAGGAAATTCCGCCTAAAGCATAAGAAGGGATTTTTTTACAGCGAGAACAATAAAGCTGTGGAATTCTCTGCCTGTTGAGGTGGTTGGGTCAGAGTCCGTACAGACTTTTAAACAACGACTGGATGACTTCCTGCAGACACAGAATATTAAGGGTTATAATATTTAATATGTCGGTAAAAGCTTCTTGATCCAAGGAGAAATCTGACGCCATCTGGGGTCAAGAAGGAATTTTTTCCCTGTTTGTTGCATATTCGGCGAGCGAGGTGATGTGTAAGAGGCTGAACGCATGACTTTTTTCAGTCTGTGTAACTATGTAACTATCAAGGTTATTCAGAGAGCACAGAAATGTCACCAACATTCCGTTGCTCTCTCGTTCCCCGCACTTAGAGGAATCAAGTTCCCCGACCCTGCGGTGAATTCAGCATTCACCACGGGTTCCTCGAAGTGCAGAGGAAATCCGCCGACCGCATCTGAAAATCCGTTGCAAAACTGCATAAAATGGAAAAACCGCCAAAAAAAACACTGCACGCATCCGAAAAAAGTCAACCATCCACCGCGAAACCGCCGAAAAAGCCCCGAACGTGTCTGAAAAAAGTCAACGATCTGCTGAACACAGCGGCGACCAGCCACCGGAAAAAGCCGACAAGCCGACGAATGGGGTAAAAGAAAAATAATAAAATAACAATTTAGGCTAGGGTCAGACAAACGCATTTTCACGTTGTCTGTGAAAAAGTACGTTCGAACGAGTGGACGCATTTTTTCACGGAGTACGCGATAGCGGTCATACGATGCGCATTTTTCGTCCGTGATTTTGTACGGATCATCAATAAAACACTTTGTGCATCTGGACGTTATGTTGGCCGGACATTAGTAGCGTCTGACATCTCCAATTCACGCACACACGCCGCTAGCGGACGCAGCGCACTCTGTACGTCAGTACTAGCGGTTTCACGTTCTCGAAAAAATGCGTTCATTTTCCACTTGTGTTGCGCAGCCGGACTTTCGTGCGACCATACTTCGTATATTGGCTGTCATTGCCCGGCATTTGCTGCTAGTGCGGCCGTGATTAAGTGCGCCAGAACGCGCGTTCGCACTGCCTCAGTCTGACCCTAGCCTAAAAGTTTCAAATTTGAAACGCTGTGTGCAAAAAAATCTACTGGACGAAAATGTCTGGAATTAACATAAAAGATCCTATGAATGATAATAAAAGGTCAATTACATAAACAAAAAAAAACCTGAAAAGAATTTTGCTGGAAAAATCCCAAAAAATGCCTAAAAAATGTCTAAAAAACTTAATAAACAAAGAGACTTTTTGCTGCAGATTTAGGCTAGGGTCAGACGAACGCATTTTCGCGTTGTCTGTGAAAAAGTGCGTTCGAACGAATGGATGTATTTTTTCACGGAATACGCAATAGCGGTCATACGATGCGCATTTGCATCCGTGATTTTGTACGGACCATCAATAAAACACTTTTTGCATCTGGACGTTATGTTGGCCGGACATTAGCAGTGTCTGACATCTCCAATTCACGCACACACGCCGCTAGCGGGCGCAGCGCACTCTGTACGACCGTACTAGCAGTTTAACGTTCTCGAAAAAATGCGTTCGTTTTCCACTTGCGTTGCGCAGCCGGACTTTTGTGCGACCGTACTTCGTATATTGGCCGTCATTGCCTGGCACTTGCTGCTAGTGCGGCCGTGATTAAGTGCGCCTGCACGCGCGTTCGCACTACGCTCGTCTGACCCTAGCCTAAAATAATGAACGGTTTATTAGATATTAAATTAAAATATTTAATTAAAAAAATATATATTTTAAACATTGAAGCCTATGGGATTCGCCTGAATAAACCTGCCGAATGAAAACACTGAACAGCAGGGCACTTTGGCAACTTTTCTCTGCTGTTCGGCGTCTCTGAATAGATTAACCATTGCTTCTCTATGGTGGATTCCAATGCCCCCGAACAGGCACCATACTTGCTGGAAATTCGGCAAAATTCGGCAAACTGCCTGCTCTCTGAATAGCCACGAAATGTCACCGTACGGGGGAATTCACTGTTCGGTGCAACTTCTGGGCCAGATCGGCTCTCTCTGAATAACCCCTTATCGTAATATGTAAAACGCACAAGCACACACAACTACACACACGCAGCTCAGCACACACATGCGCAATCCTATACGTTATGTTTTTTTTTTGCTCTTATTAGCCGGAACGCGGGGATAGCCGGCTCTTTGAACGTCTGGTTGGTTTTATTTAGGAAAAATCCAATATCCAAAAATCTGAACGCGAAACGCAAGGGTCTCGGCACTTTATATAAAACGTGTCATAAATGTCAGGTGCGTATAGGTTGTGATTTACAAGACTTTTATTTTTTTGTTGTAAGAAAACCTGCAGAAACAGCGCGGTGATAGGAAAACCACTCGTACTGTGTTTTTGTTCAACGCCAACCCCGTAAAGACTGAAATCTCCTCTGCACGGCCGGCAGACACGGCCACTCGGGGCGTTTACGGCGTCTTGTTAACTTTAAGTACTCATTTAGCTAATGGCGCATTAATAAAGTATGAAATGGGGCTTACGTTCAGCGAGGTCCCCCGGGGGTCCCCCATGAAAAAGCTTTTACAGCTTCTATAATGCACGCTAAATGGAAATGTCACGGAAACAAACACCGGCAGAGGGGGGTTAAAGCACAATTTTGGCAAATGGGGTAAGAAGGAGATCAGGGTTGTGCTGTGGTCACTTCACAGATCGCCTGCCGAGGGATCAAGATCCAAAATATTAGTCTGGGAACACACCAAGACTTCTTTCTTTTTTTTTATTATCCTTTATTTAAGTTTTGCCAAAGAAACAAAGCAGGATGGGAAATCTAAGCACAAACAAGAAGTCTGCAAATTGCACCGAACAGTCAATTTCCCCGTACGGTGCAATTTCGTGGCCATACGGCTATTCAGAGAGCAGGCAGTTCGCCACATCTTGGCGAATTGCCAGCGAAATACGGTACCTGTTCAAAGGCAGTGAAATCCCCCATAGAGAAGTAATGGTTAATCTATTCAGAGACACCGAACAGCAGAGAAAAGTTGGCGAAGTGCCCTGCTGTTCGGTGTTTTCTTTCGACAGGTTTATTAAGGCGAATTCCATACAGGGTTATCCAAAGAGATTCGAAAAGTCACCGCACGTTCGGTGACTTTTCGTTCTCTTCAATTCGGTTCCTTTTGCCGATTGCATTTCGGTGACCCTGCGGTGTATTCAGCAAAGAGCACAGGGTCCCCGAATTGCAGGGAAAAGTCACCGCAAACCTGACGAAAACTAACCGAATGCACGCTGAAAACAAGCAAAAACATCTGGATTAACCTTCGAAGAAGCCGAACAGGAGCCGAACAGGAGCCGAACAGGAAAGGAGCCGAATCACACAGAGCCGAAGCAGCTGTGACGTAGAGGAGGCAGTGAATAAATTAGCAAAACCATTTGTATGAATCTGGGAAAAAGAAACGCTGTTTGCAAAGAAACTACTGAGCGAAAATGTCTGAAATTTTCACAGGAGATCCAGGGAATGATAATAAAGAGGGCTGTTACAAAAAAAATAAGCAAACTGAAAAAAAAAAAAAAAAAAATCGGACTTTTAATTTTTTTTTAAAAAATTCAGAAAAATGCTTAAAGTATCCTAAAAAATCTATAAATAAAGAGACTTTTTGCTGAAGAATTTTATAATGAAAGGTTTATTAGATATTGAATTAAAACGGGAATATCTTTAACATTGCAGTCTATGGGATTCTCCTGAATAAATTTGCCGAATTAAACCACCGAATGGCAGGGCATTAGGGGAACCTTTCACTGCTGGTTTGTGTTCTCTGAATAGCCGAAGCAGTGCTTTTTGATGGGGATTTCACTGCCCTCGAACAGGCACCGAACAGGCACCGTATGTGCAGGCAATTCGACAGGATTTGGCGAATTGCCTGCTCTCTGGATAGCCGAATGGCCAGGAAAGGTAACCGAACCCTGATTTTCAGCGTTCGGTTACCTTTCTCAAGCAATTCGAATCTCTTTGGATAACCCTGTCTGTAATTTTGTATCATTCCCATCTCAATGTATCCTTCTTGTAAAACCAGAGAAATTTCAATGTATCCTTCTTGTAAAACCAGAGAAATTTCAATGTATCCTTCTTGTAAAACCAGAGAAATCTCAATGTATCCTTCTTGTAAAACATGAGAAATCTCAAATGTATCCTTCTTGTAAAACCAGAGAAATCTCAATGTATCCTTCTTGTAAAACATGAGAAATCTCAAATGTATCCTTCTTGTAAAACCAGAGAAATCTCAATGTATCCTTCTTGTAAAACCAGAGAAATCTCAATGTATCCTTCCCGGGACACCAGATAAATCTCAATGTATCCTTCCCGGGAAACCAGAGAAATCTCAATGTATCCTTCCCAGGAAACCAGAGAAATTTCAATGTATCCTTCTTGTAAAACCAGAGAAATCTCAATGTATCCTTCTTGTAAAAGCAGAGAAATCTCAATGTATCCTTCTTGTAAAAGCAGAGAAATCTCAATGTATCCTTCTTGTAAAACATGAGAAATCTCAATGTATCCTTCCTGTAAAACATGAGAAATCTCAATGTATCCTTCTTGTAAAACCAGAGAAATCTCAATCAGGGTTATCCAAAGAGATCCGAATTGCTTGAGAAAGGTAACCGAACGCTGAAAATCAGCGTTCGGTTACCTTTCCTGGCCATTCGGCTATTCAGAGAGCAGGCAATTCGCCAAATACTGGCGAATTGCCTGCACATACGGTGCCTGTTCGAGGGCAGTGAAATCCCCATGAAAAAGCACTGCTTCGGCTATTCAGAGAACACAAACCAGCAGTGAAAGGTTCCCCTAATGCCCTGCCATTCGGTGGTTTAATTCGGCAGGTTTATACAGGCGAATCCCATAGGCTTCAATGTTAAAAATATTCCCGTTTTAATTCAATATCTAATAAACCGTTCATTAGAAAATTCTGCAGCAAAGAGTCTCTTTATTTATAGATTTTTTAGGATACTTTAAGCATTTTTCTGATTTTTTTTTTTTTTTAAAAGTCCGATTTTTTTTTTATTTTTTTTTTCAGTTTACTTATTTTTTTTGTAACAGCCCTCTTTATTATCATTCCCTGGACCTCCTGTGAAAATTTCAGACATTTTCGCTCAGTAGTTTCTTTGCAAACAGCGTTTCATTTTCCCAGATTCATACAAATTGTTTTTCTAATTTATTCACTGCCTCCTCTAGGTCACAGCTGCTTCGGCTCTGTGTGATTCGGTTCATGTTCAGCTCCTGTTCGGCTTTTTCGAAGGTTAATCCAGATGTTTTTGCTTGTTTTCAGCGTGCATTCGGTTCGTTTTCGTCAGGTTTTCGGCAGCTTTTCCCTGCAATTCGGGGGCCCTGTGGTGTTTGCTGAATACACCGCAGGGTCACCGAAATGCAATCGGCAAAAGGAACCGAATTGAAGAGAACGAAAAGTCACCGAACGTGCGGTGATTTTTCGAATCTCTTTGGATAACCCTGTTTGTATCCTTCTTGTAAAACCAGAGAAATCTCAATGTATCCTTCTTGTAAAACCAGAGAAATCTCAATGTATCCTTCTTGTAAAACATGAGAAATCTCAATGTATCCTTCTTGTAAAACATGAGAAATCTCAATGTATCCTTCTTGTAAAACATGAGAAATCTCAATGGCAGAATTATCGTATCGGCAGAATTATCGTATCCGAAAAACCATTAGTTTACGTCAAAACGAATAGACACTTTGAAACGAGGAGAACAGACGTTCTGAAAAACATGAAAATTTCCGAAATCACGAAAAAAAAAAAAAAATCGATACGAAAAATGAACCAAAACTAAACGCAAATCGGCCGAAACGAAAATTTACAAAATCCGAACAAACCGCACCGAAAAAAAAAATCGGTGCACAAGTCTACTAATAAACCATTTATTATTTTGAACTGCAGCAAAAAATCTCTTTATTTATTGATTTTTTTTGAATTTTTTAGTAATTTTTCATTCTTTTTTTTTTCGGCAAAATTTTAGTGCTATTTTTTATAAATAGCGTTGTTTTTTTATCTATAACAGACCTTTTATTATGTATTATTATACATCGGACTTTATATGTTAAATTCCAGGCATTTTTGTCCAGTAGGTTTTTTTTGCAAACAGCGTTTGAAATCTTTTGAGATTCAATAGTTTTTTGTGGTTTTTTTTTTAGCCGGTTCGTCGGCTTGCTGGCGTTTTGCGGTCGGCTGGTCGGCACTGTGTTGGGCGGATCGTCGACTTTTTTCAGACATGTTCGGTGGATTTGCGGCAGATCGTCAAGTACGTTTGGCGGGTTTTCCGTGGTGTTTCGGATCGATCAGATTTTTCAGATCGCATCGGCGGCTTATTGGCGGAGTTATCGGTGTATATTCTGTGATTTTTCGGTGATTTCTCAGATCTGTTCGGCCTCTTTTCCCTGCACTCCAGGGATCCTGTGATGAATGCTGAAATCACCGCAGGGTTGGGGAATTTGATTCCCTGAAATGCGTGGAACGAGAAAGCACCGAAATGTCGGTGACATTTCGATGCTCTCTGAATAACCCCTTAAATGTATCAATTCCAAACAAAAAGAACTGAAGAAGATACTGAAGCAGATATGAATATTTTGGTGCAGAACGATGTTATTTAGGGACGGCTGCGTTCAGATCTGCAGGATACCGAAACGACCGATTAAGAAATTGTTAATTCTGACTTAAAAGTGTGTTTTTTAAACTTTTTTCGAGATATTTTTTTTTCCCAATGCACGAAAGCTCTAGTTACACGCTTTAAAAAAAAAAAAAAAAGGTGTCTTTTGTCCTTGGTCATAACAGCGAGGATGGTTTTCAGATCCAGAAATTTTATGGATGGATTAAACTTTATTTTCCATAATAGGCCACCTAATAAAAACTCCGAGGCCGGGGCTCTCCTCCAGCTGGGGGCCACGTTTAACACTTTCACTTCATAAATCATTATACAACCTCCAGATGTTTTGACGAGCTAAAAACTGAAGGAGAATGAAAAAAAAAAAATAAGAAAAAAAAAGACAAAAAAAACCCCATAATATTCTGTACTGTCTGAACTTGTAGGAGAGGAGGGAAAATCTGCAGCGGGATGACGGTGCGACCACGTTATTACTGGATAAACTCATGTTTTTGTAAAATCAATGTATAATAAAGCCCAAATCTCCAGAAGTGTCTGAATGATAAAAAAGCTTGTGGCGTAGCTGGCTGTTTAACTTTAGGGGTTATTCAGAGAGAGACAATCTGGCCCCGAAATGTCACCGAACAGGCAATTTCCCCATACGGTGACATTCCGGGGCCATTCGGCTATTCGGAGAGCAGGCAGTTCGCCATATTCTGTCGAATTGCCAGCAAGTATGGTACCTGTTCGAGGGCAGTGAAATCCCCCATAGAGAAGTAATGCTTCGTCTATTCAGAGACACCGAACAGCAGAGAAAAGTTGCCGAAATGCCCTGATGTTCGGTGTTTTCATTCGGCAGGTTTATTCAGGCGAATCCCATAGGCTTCAATGTTAAAAATATTCCCGATTTAATTCATTATCTAATAAACCGTTTATTATTTTAATCTGCAGAATTTTTTTTCTTTATTTATTGATTTTTCAGGATGTTTTGGTCAAAATTTTCTTTTTTTTCTTTTCAAAGTTTTTTAATTTTTCTGTAACAGATCTTTTTATTATCATTCATAGCATCTTATTTATTATTATTATTATACTTTATTTATAAAGCGCCAGCATCTTCCGCAGCGCTGTACAATGCGGAGCGCAGGCATCAGACATACTAAAACACATATATGTAAATTCCAGACACTTTCACTCAGTAGTTTTTTTTTGCAAACAGCGTTTCAATTTTGACACTTTCAATCTTTTTTTTTTTTTTTTTTACCCCATTCGTCAGCTTGTCGGTTTTTTCCGGCGGCTCCTCTGCGCTGTGTTCGACTGCTCGTTGGCTTTTTCCGATGTGTTCGCTGTGTATTTTGTGGCGGCTCCGGACCTCCGGCGGGTTTTCAGTGGGATTTCAGCAGGTGTTTGACAGCTTTTTGACAGGTTTTAGGTGGGTTTTCCTGCACTTCGGGGTCCCTGCAGTGAATACTGAATTCACCGCAGGGTGGGGAACTTTGATTCCCCGAAGTGCAGGGAAGTGCGGGGTACTATAGACTAGAGCACCGAAATGTCAGTGACATTTCAGTGCTCTCTGAATAACCCATATAATATATCTTTTATTTATTTATTTACTATAAATCACATCGTTAAGGGGCTCACGATTAAGGAAGCAAATGTGTAAATGAGCCATAAATACGTGTGGTTATTGTCCAGGTTAAGGTATAGCGATGCAAAAATCCCTGAGTGCACAGGTGTATAAGTGCAGGTGTACAATGTAATAAAATAAAAAGGGTTTATTCAATAAGAGCCGCACTTGCCACCGAATTGCACCGAATGGTGAATTTCCTCGTACGGTGCAACTTTGCGGCAGTACGTCTATTCAGAAAGTTGTCAATTCGCCAAATACTGGATCGCCGCAATTACGACAATCTTCGGCGGCAGCAAAATTGTCCCATAGAGAAGTAATGGTTAATCTATTCAGAGACACCGAACAGCAGTGAAATGTCAGTGAAATGCCCTGATTTTCAGTGTTTCAGTTCGTCAGTTTTAAACAAGCGAATCCCATAGGATTCAATGTTAAAAAATTGTTATCGATTTTATAATTTTTATTCCACTAGGCAAACTAGGCAACCGCCTAGGGCGCACTGCAACCTAGGGGTGCAGCAGACTCCAACTCGGGTTCCATTATTGTACCCCTTCTTCATTATTTGCTTGTGTAGCCAGCAGGGGCGACACGCAAAGTGGATCCCTGCTAGCGGTGCAGAAGGTGGGCGTCTTATGGTGATGTGCAGGCGCCACAAGAGGCAGATGAAAAAAAAGACGGAAGAGAGAAAGGCATGAAAGTAAGCGTGAAAGAAAAAAGAGGCACAGAAGAAAGAAAGAAAAAAGAGGCAGAGCAAAGAAAGAGGCACAAAAGAAAGAAAGAAAGAAGCACAGAGGGCAGAGGAAAGAAAGAGGCAGAGGAAATAAAGAGGCACAGATGACAGAGGAAAGAAAGAGGCAGAGGAAAGAAAGAGACACAGATGACAGAGGAAAGAAAGAGGCAGAGGAAAGAAAGAGACACAGATGACAGAGGAAAGAAAGAGGCAGAGGAAAGATAGAGGCACAGAGGGCAGAGGAAAGGGAGAGGTAGAGGAAAGATAGAGACACTGAGGGCAGAGGAAAGGAAGAGGCAGAGGAAAGGAAGAGGCACGGAGGGCAGAGGAAAGGAAGAGGCAGAGGAAATAAAGAGGCACAGAGGGCAGAGGAAAGGAAGAGGCAGAGGAAATAAAGAGGCACAGAGGGCAGAGGAAAGGAAGAGGCACAGACCGATCCTGGGCCCGACCACCGGAGGGGTAAGATGGGCACCAAACGACCGTGTGCGGCCCCTTGTTCACAGTGTGTGTCGTTGTCCCTCTCAGTGCGTGTGTCCCACTGCACAGTGTGTATCGTCCGCCCCCCCCCGCGCACAGTGTGTGTGTTTTGCCCTGCATTTCAACGGTTAACAATTTTTTCGAGGGGATGGGACGCAAGTAGCTGGTCTTGCCTAGGGCGCAAAATAGTCCAGCACCAGCCCTGCACATCCCTTTGCGTTTGGTTATCATGGGGCCATTGGTAAATATTTCCACATTTCCGCACGGATTTCCCCTTTTAATAGTGTTAATACATTTCCTTTCATCTTCAATTGATGCTTTTCTCATTATACAATTTCTATTGAACTTATCATTTAAGAGCGGAGTGATTTATTTCACGTTTAATTAGTGACATTCCCTTTTTACATTTGTATTAAATTCCCTTCTCAGGAGTTCAGTGGATTTATATTACATATCATAAAAAGCACCTTTTATTGAATTTATGGTTTTCGTTTGCAAAATCTGCTTTTATTTAACTTAATAACAATCACTGATGTATAGTTACATAACACTACACAGGCAACTATTTATTTCTAAATCCCAATTCATGGAAATTTTCTTTTACTTTTCAAAATTTTTTTTTTAAAAAAAATTTATTTTGAAAAGACAGCAGAATAAAACATCCAGTGTAACAGAAAACAATGGCCTCGCAGGGCCAACAAGAAGAGAAAGCTGGTGTACACAGTAGTAATGCAAACACTGAGTTGAGAAGTGGGGACCGGGGGGGGGGGGAGGGGAAATAAAAAAAAAAAGGGAAAAGGAAAAAGAGAAGGGGGTGAGGGAGGTAGGGAGGGGGATATGGCAAAGACCATCTACGTAACTCTCCTGGCTCACTCCAGAGAGTCCAAGGACAAGGAGGCCATGGAGGACAAATGTCACGCGGCCAAGGGCTTGAGGGCCAATTATGGCAGACCTATCCGGGAAAGGCGCCATAGTGGCTCGCCCCAAGGGAGTCCCGGTCTGCCAAATAAAAAAAATGAAAAAAAATAATAAAAAAAGAAAAGGGGGGGGGAAACAACCGGAAAGGGGGGGGGGGTAGAAATGAGGTCCCCAACATCCACTAAGACATCATGAATACTCTGCACACCGTAAGAGTCAGCAAAAAGGACAAAAACAATGTCTCTTAGGCTAGGGTCAGAGTGGGGCAGTCGGAACGCGCGTGCAGGCGCACTAAATCACGGCGGCAGTAGCAGCACATAACGGCCAATGACGGCCAATATACGCAGTACGTGCGTACAAAAGTGCGCCGACACCACGCAACCGGCAAATGAACGCATTTTTCTCAGAACGTGAAACCGCTGCTACAGACGTACAGAGTGCGCTGCGGCCGCATGGCAGCGTGTGTGCGTGATTAGGAGACGTCAGACGCTGCTAGTGTGCGGCCTACATAACGTTCAAACAGCCGGATTTCCCTAGAATTGCGTTGGTGAGTAACTGCGACTGTGCGACTGTGGTCGTCTGACCACTTAAGCGTATTCCGTGAAAAAATGCGTGCGCACGCATCGACGTACATTTTGACGGTGGCCGCAGAAAATGCGCTCATCTGTCCCTAGCCTTAAGTCTCAGCCAGTCATCGAGGGGGGGGGGGAAATCAGTGTGAAAAATAACAAACATCCCCTAAAGGGGGGGGGGGGTCTCAGCATATAATAGAAATCAAGAGGGGGGAGGGAAGGGGGGTAGAAGATAAAATAGAAATGAAAAAGTCAGCATGAAATCAGCATGAAAAAATAAAGTCCTCTTAATCAGCAGAAAAAGGAGGAAAATGAGGGGGGGGGCAGTCACTCGGCAGGGAATCAGCATAGTCTCAAAAAAAATTAAAGAAAAAAAAAATATGTCTCCAGAAGCATCCTCAAAAGATGTCACATAAATGAGTGAAAAATCCACAGAAAGAAAACGGAGGGGTCACATCGAAAAAGGATCAGCAGGCCAGGGGCCAAATATGCTTTGGGACAGTCTGCCTCAACCAGTGTCCATCAAAAAGGCAGGATGAGCAGCCCCGCCGGGTGCATCAACCTCTCGAAGGGCCCTTCGGACCAGTGGCGTAGCGTGGGGGGCTGGGGGGGCCGTGGCCCCGGGCGCAGTTTTGTTAGGGCGCATTTGCGCCCCTAAAACTGGCCCGGGGGTTGAGGGGACGCAGATGCCGGGCAGCGCGGGAGCGCCTGCCCGGTCTTTAACAGTCCGTCCTGTTAGGTGATGCGGCTGCGCGGCGTGCGCGGCGTGCGCAGCCGGTCACGTGGTCCGGCTAATCAGGTGATACGGCGTCTCTGTACCACCTGATTGGCCGGGACCTGACGGCTGGCTCTGCGCGGCATCACCTAACAGGACGGACTGTTAAAGACCGGGCAGGCGCTCCCGCGCTGCCCGGCATCTGGGTCCCGGTCCCTCAACCCCCGCCGGAGCTGGGGCCTGGGGCAATATCCAGGTAAGGGCTGGGGGCAAATCCATGAGATGGGGGCAATCCATGAGTGAGCTGGGGGCAAATCCATGAGTGAACTGGGGGGCAAATCCATGAGTGAGCTGGGGGGCAAATCCATGAGCTGGGGGCAAATCCATGAGATGGGGGCAAATCCATGAGCTGGGGGCAAATCCATGAGCTGGGGCAAATCCATGAGATGGGGGCAAATCCATGTGAGAGCTGGGGCAAATCCATGTGAGAGCTGGGGGCAAATCCATGAGTGAGCTGGGGGGCAAATCCATGAGTGAGCTGGGGGGCAAATCCATGAGCTTGGGGCAAATCCATGAGCTGGGGGGCAAATCCATGAGTGAGCTGGGGGGCAAATCCATGAGATGGGGGCAAATCCATGTGAGAGCTGGGGCAAATCCATGTGAGAGCTGGGGGGCAAATCCATGAGTGAGCTGGGGGGCAAATCCATGAGTGAGCTGGGGGGCAAATCCATGAGCTTGGGGCAAATCCATGAGCTGGGGGGCAAATCCATGAGTGAGCTGGGGGGCAAATCCATGAGATGGGGGCAAATCCATGAGTGAGCTGGGGGGCAAATCCATGAGATGGGGGCAAATCCATGAGTGAGCTGGGGGGCAAATCCATGAGATGGGGGCAAATCCATGAGTGAGCTGGGGGGCAAATCCATGAGATGGGGGCAAATCCATGAGATGGGGCAAATCCATGAGTGAGCTGGGGGGCAAATCCATGTGAGAGCTGAGGCAATCCATGTGAGAGCTGAGGCAAATCCATGTGAGAGCTGGGGCAAATCTATGAGCTGGGGCAAATCCCCGTGAGCTGGGGCAAATCCATGAGTGAGCTGGGGGGCAAATCCATGAGTGAGCTGGGGGGCAAATCCATGAGCTTGGGCAAATCCATGAGCTGGGGGCAAATCCATGAGCTGGGGGGCAAATCCATGAGCTGGGGGCAAATCCATGAGCTGGGGCAAATCCATGTGAGAGCTGGGGCAAATCCATGAGCTGGGGGCAAATCCATGTGTGAGCTGGGGGCAAATCCATGTGTGAGCTGGGGGCAAATCCATGTGTGAGCTGGGGCAATATCGATAACGTCCACAGGTTGGGGGGGGCGCACAATTCTTTGCTGGCCCCGGGCGCTGACAACCCACGCTACGCCACTGCTTCGGACTGACAGTCCCCAGGTCTTCCCATCCGTGACCGGAGCCAAGCCACGGGGCCAGAATCGGCCCAACGGTACACCGGCCGACAGCCCGCCAGAGCACTGCTGCCCCTCCGGTGCAAACTGCACAGGGGGGCATATGGTAGCCAGCTTAGGGACCTCTGCCGGCCCGCAACCCCCAATTCAGCTGACGCCGGCAAACCTCCACCATTCGGTTCCAGAGCCACACTCACAGACAGAGGGACCTCCATCGGCTCAGCACACGGACCTCCGCCTCCACCACGGCCTCCAGCGTCTTCGGGTCCAGGATCAGCGTCATGTGGTAAGGCCACCGGCAGCTCCGGAGTGAAGGACAGAAAGAGGGGTCCGGATAGCATCGTCTTCTCGGACGCAAGGGAGAACAGTGGCACAACCAGACACTGGTCGGCGCCAGCAGGTGCCGCCTGCACAGCCACCAGCTCCGCCCAGCCAGGTGATCCCCGCACACGAGCATCCCTAGATCATGCGGCAACGGCCACTCGTCCATTGGCGAATCAGTCAGCGGCAATTCGCCATCCGGCACCACAGCCTCGTCCCGCAGGGGCATTCCGGCTACCTTCTCCTCTGGCTGCACATAGCCATGCAGAACCGCATCAGGCTGTCCGCCCTCAAGAACACTGCCACATGATGCCTCAGCTCCCCGGCCGGTGCGCAGTATGGCCATGACGCGGCGCATGTCTCCTCGAGTCATAGGGTACCCATCATCCTCCAACAGCCGCAATAGGGCATCCAAGATGGCCGGGAAACGTGGGCCCTCCGTCTCCACGACCCTCATCT
The DNA here is from genome assembly GCA_009667805.1 of Leptobrachium leishanense. NCBI lineage: Eukaryota > Metazoa > Chordata > Amphibia > Anura > Megophryidae > Leptobrachium > Leptobrachium leishanense. The sequence goes on along the minus strand of CM019067.1, from coordinate 318,995,816 downwards.
CGGTCCTCAGCAGGGTCAGGGCACCCAAAGCAGTCGTGCAGGAAAATGAGGGGAGCTGAAAGGTAGGCCGTAAGATGGCCGCTGGGAGCACACTCCAGCCGGTGATGGCGGCTAGCAGGCGAGTCTCTAGACCGGAGGGGGGGGGGGTGAGATGAGCTCCGGTCGGCACACTTCCGATGGCCAGCCGCTGAGGAGCTTCAGGCAACAATTATCGGCAAAAGAAATACAGCAAAAGACCCCGAGTTGGAAGGAAAAGTACAGAGCTCTGGAAAGATGCGACGGCTTCCTTCAGCGGCCAGCCACACCCCCCCTACTTTTCATATTTGGCAGGAGTAAAAAAAATAGGTGTGGGAACTCACCAAATGTTCTGTCCCCCAATTAGCAAATACCATCTCACACTTAACACAAAAACACACACAGATCTGATATATTTATGTATATATGTGGATTTTTAGCAGAAATATAGGATAAATCCTGTATCTAATGTGACTTAACAGGAAAGGTATGAGTGAACCCCTTAAAACGAGCTTTATAGGGGGTTATTAAGAGAGCAACGGAATCCCGCCGACATTTCGGTGTTCTCTCATTCCCTGCACTTCCGGGAATCAAATTTCCCCGCCCTGCCATGAATTCATCATTCACCTCCTTCGCTGGTGCCTCTTCACCATCGGTTCCTCTCTCAGTAGAGAGAGGCTCAAGGCTCTGTTCTGGGTCTCCTACTCTTCTCGCTTTATACCGCCGCCATCTGCAACCTCAACTCTTCCTTTGGATTCAATTACCATCTCTATGCTGACGACGCCCAAATCTACCTTTCCTCCCCCGATCTCTCTCCTCCGGCGCTGGACCGTGTTACAGCCGGCCTATCGGCTATCTCCGTCTGGATAACTTCCCGTTTCCTAAAGCTCAACCTCTCGAAAACTGAACTTCTCGTCTTCCCTCCCTCTAAAACTAACATTCCTGCACCCATTTCCCTTCAGGTGAATGGTGTCACCATTACTTCTACCTCACAGGCCCAATGCCTCGGTGTCCTCCTACAGTAGACTCTGATCTCTCTTTTACTCCTCACATTCAGTCACTAAACAAATCCTGTTACTTCCACCTAAAAACCATTGCACACGTCCGTCCCTTTCTTAATCAAGACACTACTACTAAAATGCTCATCCAAGCTCTTATTATCTCCCGCCTTGACTACTGTAACCTCCTTCTCTCTGGCCTTAAGAGATCCCAGATTCTGTCTCTGCAGTCACTAATGAACGCCTGTGCCAGGCTCATCCACCTCACCTCCCGCACCTCTCACACCTCGCCCCTCTGTCAATCTCTACACTGGCTCCCTGTTTCCTTTAGTACAGCGCTACTGAACTTGTTAGCGCTTTATAAAAACTTGTAACTGTAACCGCTGGGTCCCCGAAGTGCAGGGAGTCGGCCGCCGATTGGCCGCTGCAAACCCTCCGGCTGCTGCCACAAAACCCACCGCAAACAATAGGTTGGAGCTGCGCGTTAGTGCACAGATCGATTGGCTGTCTTCTCTTGCTACTGCGAGTGCACCGAGAGAGGTTGATGTCAGCACACAGAGCTTGGTGACATCACTGACTGATGTGATTTGGTGACCGGCAGACAGGAAATTCAAAATTCTGCTGCCTAGTGACACTAGGGTGGACGGAGGAGACTCTCAGATCCGGCCATTCTTCTGCTGATCCACCAGATTGGGGAAAATGATCCGTCTGAAGCCTTTTCCATTTGTCTCACAGAAAGGGAATATAATTCCATGAGAACAATCTTCTTGGATCAGCGACCTATCATTACGCATTAGACATGTGCAGCCCAAAAAATTAATTTGGTTTGTTTCAGAATCCAAAAATATCAGATTCGGAAATAATGGGGATCAGCTGCATTTTGGAAACGTCCAATATATTCGTCCATTTCATATATTAGAAACTTATTGTATAATATGTTAAAAGATGGTTAGGGGGGCTAGAGAGACAGGGCTAGGAACAGGGTTAGGCTTAGTGCTAGGGTTAAGTTTAGGGTTAGAATTAGGTTTAGTGCTGAGATTAGGGATAGAGTTAGGTTAAGGCTAGGGTTATAGTTTCTGAGTGTCATATAATTAGCATAGGGCTAGGGTTAGGCTAGGATTAGGGTTAGGCAAGGGATAAATTAGGGCTAGGGTTAGGGTTACAGTTTCTGGGTGTCATGTGATTAACATTAGGGCTAGGGTTAGGCTAGGAATAGGGTTAGGTTAGGGCTAGGGTTAGAGTTTCTGGGTGTCATATGATTAACATTAGGGCTAGGGTTAGGCTAGGAATAGGGTTAGGTTAGGGCTAGGGTTAGGGTTACAGTTTTTGGGTTTCATATGATTAACATTAGGGTTAGGCTAGGAATAGGGTTAGGTTAGGGCTAGGGTTAGGGTTACAGTTTCTGGGTGTCATGATTAACATTAGGGCTAGGGTTAGTCTAGGAATAGGGTTAGGTTAGGGCTAGGGTTAGGGTTAGAGTTTCTGTGTGTCATATGATTTACATTAGGGCTAGGGTTAGGATTACAGTTTTTGGGTTTCATATGATTAACATTAGGGTTAGGCTAGGAATAGGGTTAGGTTAGGGCTAGGGTTAGGGTTACAGTTTCTGGGTGTCATGATTAACATTAGGGCTAGGGTTAGTCTAGGAATAGGGTTAGGTTAGGGCTAGGGTTAGGGTTAGGGTTAGAGTTTCTGTGTGTCATATGATTTACATTAGGGCTAGGGTTAGGGTTAGAGTTTCTGGGTGTCATATGATTAACATTAGGGCTAGGGTTAGGCTAGGAATAGGGTTAGGTTAGGGCTAGGGTTAGGGTTACAGTTTCTGGGTGTCATGATTAACATTAGGGCTAGGGTTAGGCTAGGAATAGGGTTAGGTTAGGGCTAGGGTTAGGGTTACAGTTTCTGTGTGTCATATGATTTACATTAGGATTAGGCTAGGAATAGGATTCGGTTAGGGCTAGGGTTAGGGTTACAGTTTCTGGGCGTCAGGGTTGGATTGTGACAAAAAAAACCTGGCCCTGGACTTCATTCAAGCCGACCCACTCCAATATGCAAACACGCAGGGCTGTATTAAGATCTCTATGAACGGGAGCTAAAGATTTTGTTTGGATTATTTGGTATTTATTGAAAAAAAAATCTAATTTTCTGTTATTTTTAATTGCGTGCAATTTCAGTGCTTTGTGTTTCGCCGTATTTTTGCGCTCTACACTGATTCCATCTTGTCAAAAATACAGTAAATTCACTACTTAGTAAATGTTCACCATGTTTTGCCAAACACGGAGTCACCAAAGCAGTTATCAGACGTGTAAACAGCCAAATTCCGCCAATAAACGCTGAATCGCGTTGAATCGGCATCGGAAAATTCCTCTGAACTGAAAAAAAAAAGTCTCTGATACTAACAGGAGCTTAAATCGATAAAAATGTGTCTAAATAATGAAAAAAGGTTCAAGAAAAAACAATAAAAAGATCTGTTTAAAACTTAAAAAGTCTTATAAAACAAAAATGTCTAAAAAAATACAAAGAGATCTTTAAAAATATTTACAAAATAAAGTGTTTTTGAAAAATCTAAAAAGAGTAAATGGTGATTAAAAAAAATAAATAAAAAAATGGCAGTTCCAGGAGAGCCCCAGGCTGGCCGGCCGACACATGCCCACTGAGCCATCGGCCCACCGGGAATCTCCTAGTAGTTCGGATGGCCAGTGCATGCCTGCTGGGTGTCATATGATTAGCGCTGGGTTTAGGTGTAGGGGTAGGTTAGGGCTACGGTTAAGGTTACAGTTTCGGGGGGTGCCATTCTTTTAATTTTAACATTAACCCCTTAAGGACCAAGGGTCTTTAAAGTCAATGCGTTTATGACGTAAACCTTACGTCGCTGGTGCTTAAGGGGTTAAATCTGATTTTTTTTTTCCAATTATGTTTGGACCTGAACGATTATAATCGGTCGAATTCGGATTGATTCGAAATTTTATTATTTGGATCGATCCAAATTGCTGATATTTCTGATCATTTCCGAACAGGTCCGAACCGAATCGCGCAAGTCCATCGCGCATTAAAACGAGTATCGCCCGAAAAAAATTCTTCGACTTCATGAATTTTGCGCCGGTGTTTAAACAGATGTGTCGTGCGCTTCTAATACGGGGACGTGACGGTGCTATGTGAACGCAGGTCTTTTACAAGGTGGTAAATACCGTGAATGATTGTTTCCCGGATTAAAGAGGATCAGATATTGATTGAGGTCCAATTGGAGGAGACGGTCGCGTTTACCCAGCTGCGCGGGAACAAAGGCTCTCCAGCTCCTTATCTGACGAGAAGCCCACGTTCCATAGAACTAATGAGCTCACCTTTATTTCTCAATGTACAGTGTCAACAAACCCCAAATGCCCGAGACCAGGCGCTCACCTGGGCTATTATCCGCGACTACTAGGTCGTGGCTTCCACCAATTTACTGAAACTCAGGGGTCAGAGCAGAGGTCGAGCAATTATAAAAACATTTATGAACCGGAATGCAATGTTTGCGGCCCCAGAGAGAGCGGCCACGTACAATACATCGTAATTAGCCATGCGACCCTGTCAGGTGTTACACATTGTCCCTGGAAGCTTATCTTCAAAGGGCTGCCAGGGTTTGGAAGTCACTGGCCAAGTGTCAGAGCTTTATTTTTTACATTTTACTCATTTGTTGATGTATATTTATTCCATTTTTATAGATACATTTCGAAGCTGGAAGTTGGCTCACGAGCATTATGGGAAATGTTGTTTTAATACACCTGGGGGGGGGGGTACGGTTGCTGACCCCTGTCCTAGACCCTCTTTGATCCCTTCACTACCAGTCATTTTTGTTGAAAAAAATGTTTTCATACGGGTTATTCAAAGAGCGGTGAAAAGCAGGAGAATGGCTGGAGAATGGAAAATTCTAACAGGGTTATTCAGAGAGAGGTGAAAAGCAGGAGAATTACTGGAGAATGGAAAATGCTAGGTCAAAATAGCCGATTTGGAAAGTGAGATGAAAGGGAGAATTTTTCTCGTTTGACTATTTTGACCTAGAATTTTCCATTCTCCAGTCATTCTCCTGCTTTTCACCGCTCTCTGAATAACCCTGTAGGTCAAAATAGCCGATTTGGAAAGTGAGATGAATGGGAGGATTTTTTCTGGTTTGGATATTTTGACCTAGAATTTTCCATTCTCCAGTCATTCTCCTACTTTTCACCTCTCTTTGAATAACCCTGATAATATGTATTTGAAACATGGGATGTGACGTTAACAGTTAAATTTAGGGAAGAATAGAAGTTTTTCACAGACTATTGTTATTCTGAGATAGTTAAAAAATGTAAATAATGTAAATTTGCTCATTTTTAACTGTTCATGTATTTGTTTATCCTTTACAATAATATTGTTGAAATGAAAGGTGCTAAACTCTAGATGGCACAATTTCAATCAGGGTCTGCATTATCAGCATACAGGCAGAAATGGCCTTTGTGTCAGTAAATGTGCTGCAGACAGATAATAAAATGGTGAGATCTCCTGCTTATGGGGGTTTGTGGTGATCATCAGAATGAGATTATTAGCAATGCAATATCTCTATGTGCTGCATAATGCCTGTGTATGGGAATTACAGCAACACCTTGAATCTGTATGTACTGCATAATGCCTGTGTATGGCAATTACAGCAACACCTTGTATCTGTATGTGCTGCATAATGCCTGTGTATGGCAATTACAGCAACACCTTGTATCTGTATGTGCTGCATAATGCCTGTGTATGGCAATTACAGCAACACCTTGTATCTGTATGTGCTGCATAATGCCCGTGTATGGCAATTACAGCAACATCTTGTATCTGATTCTGTATGTGCTGCATAATGCCTGTGTATGGCAATTACAGCAACACCTTGTATCTGTAGTTGCTGCATAATGCCTGTGTATGGCAATTACAGCAACACCTTGTATCTGTATGTGCTGCATAATGCCCGTGTATGGCAATTACAGCAACACCTTGTATCTGTATGTGCTGCATAATGCCTGTGTGTGGCAATTACAGCAAGACCTTATATCTGTGTGTGCTGCATAATGCCTATGGCAATTACAGCAACACCTTGTATCTGTATGTGCTGCATAATGCCCGTGTATGGCAATTACAGCAACACCTTGTATCTGTATGTGCTGCATAATGCCTGTGTGTGGCAATTACAGCAACACCTTGTATCCAGGGCTCGAGTCGAGCGGGAACGCGCGGGAACGGCGTACCCGCACTTCTCCCACAGTGGGAACGCTGCGGGAACGCAGCATTCCCGCTGTGGCCCGAGCCCGAACGCCGCCGCACATTGCCGGCGGCCGCGTGCATCCTGTTAGAACAGCCCGCTGACCGGAAGTGGAGCCACTCGGCTTCACTTCCTGTCAGCGGCGTTGAAGCAGGAAGCACGCGGCCGCCTGCAATGTGCGGCGGCGGCCACAGCCACAGCACAGAAGAAGCAGAGGTGAGCTGGGGGCACTATCCATGAGACCTGGGGGCAATATCCATGACACGGGGGGCACTATCCATGAGACCTGGGGCAATATCCATGACACGGGGGGCACTATCCATGAGACCTGGGGGCAATATCCATGAGACCTGGGGGCAATTTCCATGAGACCTGGGGGCAATATGCATGAGACCTGGGGGCAATTTCCATGAGACCTGGGGGCAATATCCATGAGACCTGGGGGCAATTTCCATGAGACCTGGGGGCAATATCCATGAGACCTGGGGCAATATGCATGAGACCTGGGGGGCAATTTCCATGAGACCTGGGGGGCAATTTCCATGAGACCTGGGGGCATTATCCATGAGACCTGGGGGACATTATCCATGATAGCGGGGGGGGGCATTATCCATGAGACCTGGGGGCATTATCCATGAGAGCTGGGGGGCATTATCCATGAGAGCTGGGGGGCATTATCCATACGAGCTGGGGGCAATATATACCCATATGAGCTGGGGGCAATTATATCCATGTGAACTGGGGAAAATATATCCATATAACCAGTGCTGTGCATATTATTCTGGGGGCTCAGTGCTGTGCATATTATTCTGGGGGTTCAGTGCTGTGTATATTATCCTGAGGGCTCAGTGCTGTGTATGTTATTCTGGGGATTCAGCGCTGTGTATGTTATTCTGGGGATTCAGCGCTGTGTATATAATTCTGGGGGGGGGTCTGTGCCTGGAGATATATATATATATATATATAAAATGCGTTAGTCCAGTTGCCACAATCACGAGTATACCTGTACGTAGTGATACCTTTCACTGATCAGTATAGTTTCCAGTTTACACTCTTGAAAGCTTGTCTTTTAAATGTAAAGTTAACCCAATAAAAATGGTATCACCACGTACTGCTATACTCGTAATATATAAATATTTTCTTCAGGTAATAGGGGTTGTGGAATTCGTGGGTGAGTTCCCTCACTTTTGTTCCCAGGACTTGACCCCTGCTTGTATCTGTATGTGCTGCATAATGCCCGTGTATGGCAATTACAGCAACACCTTGTATCTGTATGTGCTGCATAATGCCTGTATATGGACATTACAGCAACACCTTGTATCTGTATGTGCTGCATAATGCCTGTGTATGGCGATTACAGCAACACCTTGTATCTGATTCTGTATGTGCTGCATAATGCCTGTGTATGGGAATTACAGCAACACCTTGTATCTGTATGTGCTGCATAATGCCTGTATATGGACATTACAGCAACACCTTGTATCTGTATGTGCTGCATAATGCCTGTGTATGGCAATTACAGCAACACCTTGTATCTGTATGTGCTGCATAATGCCTGTGTATGGCAATTACAGCTACACCTTGTATCTGTATGTGCTGCATAATGCCTGCGTATGGCAATTACAGCAACATTTTGTATCTGTATGTGCTGCATAATGCCTGTGTATGGCAATTACAGCAACACCTTGTATCTGTATGTGCTGCATAATGCCTGTGCATGGCAATTACAGCAACACCTTGTATCTGTATGTGCTGCATAATGCCTGTGTATGGCAATTACAGCAACACCTTGTATCTGTACTGTACAGGGATTTACACTCATTATAACACCCTGAATCTTAGCACTGTACAGCAGTGACTGACCCCACAGCTCTCCTTGTATTCTGCCAAATCCCTGGCTGCTGTAACGCAGCAGTAATATATTTGAACGTTTTGTTACAGTGAGGTTTAGGGCTGCTATTTGCAGCTGATTTTATGTCTCCCTGGGGTGCTTGGAGAGACTTAAAACAAATGATTTTGTTTCTCCACAGGGGACACACTAATCCTGCTTTAAAAAGGTGTGAAAATGGTCTTTTGATATGCTAATGAGTGCTTTTCAATGCAAAATCCAGATAACTTGATTTTGGGTGTGAAAAGGTTAAGATTTTAGTGAGGATGAGCAGGCTCTCCAGATAACCCATGGAGCACCGAGTTTTCAATGCCAAAGGATTAGGAGAGTGTTTTTTTTGCTGCAACCCTGGTTGGATGTTCATATATTCTTTGTATCACTGGATTGGAAATAGTCTTTACTAAAGTAAATACCGTTTCTTTATGTTCTGTCCTGGTTAATGTTCCTTTCTCAGGTGACAGCTGCTGCCATCCCGTATTGCCCTCCATGAGAATGCCTTTCTATTTGGGTCTTAAGCCCAATCATGCCCTCGTCCTACAGACTGTAAGCTCCTGTGAACAGGGCCCTCTTCAACACTTGTCTCCTTTCTATGTTTATTTTTGTCTCGTTCCCTTTGGTTATTGTAAACGCTGCGGAAACTGTTGGTGCTATATAAATGATGATAATATACGTTTTCAGAATGAATCTCCCTAAATGGGTTTATGGAAGGTGTATTTTGGGTCTTCTCGATACAGTGTAGCAATGATACCAGCTCAGTATTGTCTTCCTTACTCCACAAGCACCTCCCTTATAGATCACTCTGATCAACAGACAACCTCTGCCTGTCCTGTTTCCACCCATAAGCCCAACCTGCATCTCCAAGACTTATCAAGGGAAGCTCCGGTCCTGTGGAATTACTTACCTCGCCCTATCAGACACTCGAAGGAAGCCTTTAAAACACAGCTCTTCAGATTAGCGCACCACATTACTGATGCCGACCTATCCCTCTCCTCCCCTACCGCACATCATGTGTCACTTCCGTGTCCTCACCATTTCTGTAATTCCGCGTCCTAACCATTTCTATTGATAATGATCCAGACGACCAAAAAAACTCCTCTTGTCTTCCTACACCCCATCTCCTCTAGATTGTAAGCTCCTGCGTGCAGGGCACTCTACACCTCTCGTTTCTGTTCACATGTCTACTCGTCTCTCGTTCTCATTGGTTATTGAAAAGCGCTGCAGCACCTGTTAGCACTATATAAATTATGATAATATCTCACGGTGAGTGGAATGACATTTAATCCCTGTCACTCTGTGCTGCCTCCCAGTGGTCGATGTTGAGTTCACACTCTAGAAACCGTTTGAAGCGTCTCTATGGGATGTGACACTGTTTATACAGATTATGCTGCGAATAAATATGCAGAAATATTAATAAAAAATGGAGCTGGAGGTTATTCAGCGGCTGCCGGTGTTTGTTGAAGAGCAAACACTGGTGAAAATCACTGGTGTCGCCACTCTGATACAAGATAGGGTTTCTCGAACGTTAAATCTGAAGGGCGGCGGGTGTAGCTGCACGGTGACACTGCTCCAGACGCTCTCTGGGCTTAACTTTTTCTTTCGTTTATATTCTTTGTATATAGTAGGGGTGATTCACAAAGCATCAAACTTTCAGCACTTTTGCATTTTCAAAATAGTAAGACATTTCGCCTCGTGTTCTCCTTCACCCCAACCCCTCTAGATTGTGAGCTCCTGTGAGCAGGGCCCTCTGCACCTCTCAACTTTGATTTCTACGTTTGTTTGTAGTTTAATTTCTCATTCTTTAGTGTACAGCGCTGCAGAAACTGTTGGCGCTATATATAAAAAAAATAATGTTAGAACCAATCCAAGGCAATTGTTACTTGTGAACTGGGTGTCATCCTCAAGCAGCGAACAGGTGGCACTTCACCCAACATGGATGGAAAAGCATCATGGGAGATGTAGTGCCTCTGCCGAGGAACGGGAGGGCCTACCCTGGGCTCAGCGTATATTAAGCTCAAGGTAAAAGCTTTAACCCCTTCACTACTTTTGCTTTTCCAAAAAAAACATTATCAGAAACCAGTGGTTTTTTTGTAAAACTATTTTTAATTAATTAATTATACATTAACCCTTTCGCTGCTGAGGCTTTTCACACCTCTGTGCTGAGGTCATTTTTACCGCTTTCGCTCATCATCATTAACCACGTTTTGTAGCCATATTTTGATATATGACCCAGACATATTATATATCGTTCTTTCCGGCAGATTCATAATGTCATTATTATATGTATACGTCATGACCTGTCTGTATATTATAACAAAAAATGCAATAAAATTAGAATTTTCAGTAATTTATTATGTGTAAAGTGTTTTTTTTTTTCACATTTTAACATGCGAGCGTTTGCGGTTATATTTTGTATGGGGTGCACTTGTTAAAAAAATTAGAAATGGGGACTCGTTACATTTTTTTTGGGGAAAATTTCGCTTTTTTTAACAAATGCACCGCATACAAAAATCGTTAGTGCAGCATTATTGTGCACATTATAATTGAAATGGGAACAATATTGCTGCATTAACAAAACAAAAAAAGAAAAAAACGTTTATTTTTTTTTTAGAATTTTTTTGTTTAAATATTTTTATTTTTTTTAAAAAACATTTTTCATTTTCATGTTTGGTATCGTTGGAACGGCCATGCTCTGGCCGATCCAACAATATCAAATATTAACCCCTAGCTGCCACGGATCGGGAGATAGGGGGTTCATTGGAACCCCCTATCTCCACCATTGGTGGCAGCTAGGGGTTAACTCCAGGACTGGCGTCATCGTGCTATGCACGATGACACCAGTCCTCAGGGGGAGTTCCTGGAGGCTTGGCCGACATCCAAGATGTCGGCCAGCTCCAGGAGAGGATCACGATCCAGCGCTTTTCAGCGCCGATTCGTGATCCGGCTCCCCAGGGGTTAATCACAGCCACCGTTTGGAAGGGCAGGCTGTGCCCTTCCAAACGGTGCCTGTATTAACCCCCTGCCCCCGACGATCGGGAGGGAGAGAGGTACGAAGGACCTCCCCCCTCCCTTTCAGGCGCCTCCTCCGCACATGCAGGGGGGGGGGCGCCTGAATTAGATGTCATCGCGCCGCCGTGATGACATCTAATTGCTCCGCCGGGGTCCCGAGTGCTGGGCTGACATCCAAGATGTCAGCCTGCACCGGGGGGGGGGGGGGGAAAGCAATCCACCGGAATCCGGCGGATTGCTGCCTCCTGTGCATGGACGCGCTCAGCGCGTCCATAGCATAGGAGAACCACTTGGCTGGACGCGCTGAGCGCGTCCATAGCAGCCAAGTGGTTAATAAATAGCTATTATTGTAAATATCCTATTTGGCCAGTAGGTGGCACCATCTACTTTCAAGCCGAGTTAGAGGTTTGAGCAGCAGATATGTGTTTTTTTTTCCTCCCTGCATCGGCTGCTGAAAGCCCGATTATTCAGAGCATTCGGCAGCCGATTTTACAGTTTTAGCTCTTTGGGGGCACCTTCTGCAGCCCTAAAGCAAACCAATTTCCTTTGCTTTTGGGCTGCAGATCAGCAGATCGACATATCTCAATATCGGGGCACCAGATGGTGCCTCTGAAGCCCAAGATATCTCCATCGGTAGTGAAGGGGTTAAGATAGGAAGCAACAAGATGTTTACTAGACAAAACCTAGCAATTTATTGAAACAAAAGCAAATTGATACAAATGTAGCAAAACCACAGTTAAATTAGCAATGTGAGATTTAACCATTTCCCAGCTTTACAAAATGCTGTTTAAATCAGGGCTGTCAAACTCCAGCCGCCCAGGTGTTGAAGGCCAACAATTCCCAGAGCACTTTGAATGCAACAGATGGCCAGAGAATCATGGGAGTTGTAGTTCACCAGCTCCTGGGGTGCAAGTGTTTGCACGGTAAGGTTTCCCCAGACTTTATACGTTACGCCACGAAGAGACACGCTCACCAGTCCGGCCATTACGAGGTTAATTTTCTTACGAGGTTTTCCTGAGCACACGTACAGAATTTCAATGTATTAATAATAAAAATGTTGCCATAACTGAGAATCCAGAATCGCAAACATTCCTGCTACCGCACCAGACACCGAGCGAGAGGACCGGACCCCGAAGATGTGTTATTGTTTATATGGTGACGCTTTTATAAGGCACAGCTGCAAATGCCATGAGGAAGTAAGGTAACCTTTATTGGGAGGAATGAGGGGATTAAATCATGACAAAGGACAGATGGTGGAACGATCACATTCACTTATGATTTCAGAGGTGGAAAAAAAAAAATGGAAGCGTAAAGGACGCCTGGATCAGAAACGAGGCACAGACCCTGGAACGGCCAAATTCTATTTAAACGTCAGTATTTAACTGAAGGCGGGAGTTCTGCAGGCCTTAAAGGGTTATTCACTAAGCGACGAACTTGTCACCGAAATTCGTGCCAGTTCGTCTATTCGCAGAACTGTTTCAGCTGTGGCAGAAGCCATTGTCCACTCTAGAGAGGCCTCAAACGTCGTGCGCTCCATTCACAATCTGAAGCTGGTCGGCGGAGGCGTACCTGTGCCCCAGTCCACAATACCGACCAATGAAAAGAGTCGGCTCAGCGACTAAATCATAAAATGACAATATCATGTGTGCCAACCTGTACACTTGTTTGCACATGCATTGTGTTTCCATTAGATGTAAAAAATTATATATATATACACACACACACACACACACACAAGGTGTCCATAAAGTCTCTTTAAAATTTCATAATTTCTTACAAAGTCAAATGAAAACACAGAAAAGTGAAAATTATTACAAAATGAAACGTATATATTTAAGATTTTTGCCTTATTTAATACACCTCTATATGGGCTCCATTAGTTGCACGAAGCACATCAAGACGGTACTGGATTTCTTGCCATGTTGGCTTCCCCTCATCAATGGCGGCGATGGCCTCAGTGATCCTCTGCTTTAGATGAATGTGTGGTGTGGGATCATTTGCAATCGAATCATTGGTCGAGTATACTAAGAGCACATGCGGCTGCCCCGATGTTCGAATATACTCTATGTGGTGCAGTGCAACAAATTTGCATTGATTGCAAATGAAATTCCTCAGCACAAGCTCTCCAGAACAAGCCCCAAGGGATCTCAAACTCTGCACCCCCCATGTTTATTGCCTACAATTCCCAGAATTCTTTGAATGCAATAGATGGCCAGAGAATCATGGGAGTTGTAGTTCAGAGACACCTGGTGTGCCAGAGCTTGAGATCCCTGCCCTAAAGTTATAGCAACTTGGGCATGACAGCTGAGGTGCCAAAAGTAGTTTAAACCGCTCGGCCTTCACCCTCCAACAAAAAAAAACGCCAGAGCCTAAACTGTATTAAAGAGCTATAGTAGCACTTTTTGGCCAGCAGGCAACGGCATGTGAGGTTGCCAAATAGTGCACAGTTTTAGGCTAGGGTCAGACTAGCGCAGTTTTAACGTGCGTTTAGCCGCACTAAATCACGGCCGTGCTAGCAGCAAATGACGTCCAATGCCGGGGAACATACGACGAACGGTCGCACGGAAGTTCGTCCGCGCAACGCAAGTGGCCAACGAACGCATTTTTTCGAGAACGTCAAACCGCTACTACTGACGTACAGAGTGCGCTGCGTCCGCATAGCGGCGTGTTTGCGTGATTAGGAGACGTCAGACGCTGCTAATGTCCGGCTAACATAACGTCCAGACGCAAAAAGTGTTTTATTGATGATCCGTACAAAATCACGGACGAAAAGGCGCATCGTATGACCGCTATCGCGTATTCCGGGAAAAAATACGTACGTTCGTTCGACTGCACTTTTTCACGGACAACGTGAAAAATGCGTTCGTCTGACCCTAGCCTAAAAGTGTGCTTTTTCCCCCTAAATTTTCACTGTATAGCTAGCGTAAAGTTGGTTTCCATAAATCCTCTGGGCCCTGGGAGCGGTTTAATGGAAAAGAACTTGGCAGTGAAGATGTTAAATACATTAAGGGGAGGGGAATGGATTATGTTAAAATAAGATCTGAAACATAAATCAAACCGAACGGGTGTATAAATAAATCTGTTACGTGTATTTAACATACAAAACCCCAAAGCAGAATGTCTGCACTCCACCTGAACATGTATGATTTATAACGTGCATCTGACGACACAATAAACAAAATTTACAGCACTCGATGACAAAAGTTTTTAACAACACACGACTTGGTGGTTTTAAAATCTTTAAACCCAGATTAAGGTTGAGTGCGCCGAATTTGATTATATATGCATCACACATTATATACCAAGCCTTGATGCCAGCACAGCTCCTGCACACTTAATTCATTTTGGACCAGGTGCCTAAGTCCACTGTTGTGTGTGAGAGATATATATATATATACACACAAACTACTAGTATTTACGACACCCATCCTAACCCCTTTCCCCCTTCTGCTTGGCTCTTTGTTGTTTTCTATGATTTTGCTCAGCATAGCTTCCAGACCTGAAGAAGAGAGGTACACGCTTATCTTTTAAATGTAACGTTAGTCTGATAAAAAAGGTATCACTGCAACTGATATATATATATATATATAGAACACATTTATTATTGCGGAAGACATTTACACTTCCCAGCAATTCCGGGAACTGCTTCACAGAGCTCATGTGCTACATTTCCCATATGCAGCAAGGAACTCTGGGTAGGACATGCAAATGAAGTCCACAGTTTCTCACTTTTTTGCATCCTGGGTCTGTTTTAACACAGAACCCCCCTTGCCAGTGCAATGCCATACTAGATGGCGTTTTAGCAAAGGTCAGGTTTATGCAAGGAGTCACAGACACTCCTGGACAGCTCTTTCGGACTTATTATGCCCTCATCAGCAGGAGATAGGCCGTGACCAGTTGCTATTTGATGATTAAACCCATAGGGAAAAACAAACAAATAAATAAAAATGAGTGTATATATTTATAAAATACGGTTTGGATGCACTCTGGGACTTATGATAAAACAAACTTTAACATTCAATCATTAAAAAGGTCCAACGTTTCAGCTCGTGCTGAGCCTTGATAACAACTCTGCACCAGCCAAAACGTCTGACCCAGATTACATCCAAAACATACATACATTATATATATATATATATATATATATATAAAATGTTGGTATATCACTCACTATACAGGTGGTTTTAAAATCTTTAATATTATATCAAAGCAGGCTGCACTATATCTTGTATGACATATATATACATATATACACACACGCACGCACGGTTAAATGCCCCAGATCTTCTTTTACAGATCGACATATAATCAAAAAATCAGAAATCCCGCTGGATCCAGCTGTTTTGCAAAACACAAAAAGCAGAGTGAAGTACTTTTTTTGTCCCAATGTCAGCGCAGGAATGCAGTGACGCGGCCATTAGTTGTTTTTGCAGTAACACTCTTGTAGCAGTGAGCCCTGGATTCTGCGCAGAGATACACATCACGCTGAATTACAGCATTTTATATCACTTATAAAGGATCTGCTCACAAACCGCTGAATTATATCCAACCTGACACAGGTCAAGATTCTTTTTTTTTTTTTTTACATTATATGTTCATTATTACAGAGTTCAAAACAGAGAGCTCTGGATCTGGCGGATCAACCCGACCCATGTCCCTTTAATTCTGCGTATGATCCCCAGCAAGCCAGGTCCACGAGCAGTGGATGTTGTAGACCTTTTACAGCCGCAGCCTGTTCTCCTTGGCCTGCAAAGCCTTGACAGCTAAATCCGCTCTATGGACGAGCAGCTCGGCTTCTTCCGCATTTCTCTGAGCCCGGATGTTCTTCAGCAGGAAGTGGGTGATGAATAACTTTAAACCTTCTCTCAGCATTCCCAACTTCGCGTTCTCCGAGATCCTAAGATGACGTAGAAAAAAAATAAATATTGAAATATACCGGTTTTGTATCTTTTTGTTAAAAAAAAAAAATAAAAAAAAATTGAATAAAACAAAAAAAAACTGAAATAGGCTTTTCTCAACAGTAAGCAGCCAGGGACCCTTCACTGCTGATTAAATCCAGGCTGCAGGGTCTAAAGCCGGTCAGATGTTTGGAAATTCTGGGAAGCTACCACCCTACCTGAATAGACTGCTTCCCCCAGCAGTTCCCTCATCCTATAACCTCTGATCCAGGACCTGCACCTTACTTGCAATACCACAATACAAAAAGAAAGTGTCTCGATCCTCATTTTTCCTACAGAGCACCGCAATTATGGAATAACCTCCCAGACGCCATCAAATCTTCCCCCAGTCTAAAGTCACTTAAGAGTTCCATATTGACATACCTCAATAAGGAATGCACCTGTAAACATGTAATATCGTGACTATATACAGAATGCACCTGTAAACATGTAACCGTGACTATATACAGAATGCATAACATAATGACTATACAGAATGCACCTGTAAACATGTAACATAGTGACACCTGTAAACATGTAACATAGTGACACCTGTAAACATGTAACATAGTGACACCTGTAAACATATAACATAGTGACTATATACAGAATGCACCTGTAAACATGTAACACAGTGACTATATACAGAATGCACCTGTAAACATGTAACACAGTGACTATATACAGAATGCACCTGTAAACAGGTAACAGTGACTATATACAGAATGCACCTGTAAACATGTAACATAGTGACTATATTTCCTACATATTTATTTACTGTGTTAATCTGTGGGTTTTTAATATCTTGCATTTTATTACAGTCGTTAAAGAAATACAAAGTAACAATTCAATGTTCTTGAACCCAGGACATACTTGAAAACGAGAAATCTCAATGTATCGTTCCTGCTAAAATACTATAAATAAAATAAATCACTCTACAAGCACTGGGGAAATAAACTGAAAATAACTTACTTTCCAAATATCTGAGCCAAGTCTTCCACCTCGGCATCCATAAGCAGCTTGTGCAGAACCTGCCGCAGGAACGATACGCGGAATTTATCCAGCTCGCTGAACTCTATCACCTGCAAGAAGGAAATAAAACGCATGAGGTGTTACACGATAGGATTGCATCACCAATCAACCAAAAATACAAATGGAATGTGCATTTACATGGGTCTTACTTTATTCCATACAGAGGTGTAACTCCTGGATAAAACCGGGGGGGTCACATGAGCGCACTATGTGCATCCGTAGGGACCCCTTCTCCCTCCCAACATCTGTTGTAGAGTTATGACGGCTCGACTGGGGGTCCACACTGTGTAACATGCGTGCAGTCCCCGTCAACCTGCTACAGCGGACGTTGGATGGATCTACAAAGTGTGATCCTCCATACTAGGCTCGAGCTTTGTAGGGCTGAGCGAGGCGGCCACACGGGAGTCCGAGTTTCTATACTACTCCTAATTTTCCCAAAATGCCCTGAGTGTCGGGAGTTTCTTCAAGATTCAGAAAGTTACCCCAGCCGTTCATCCTGTGCGTCAGAGGATTACACTCAGGTCCCCACACATTACAGAACCCAGGAGAAGCTGATGTAGGGAGGGAGGGGATCACGGCCGTGGCTCGTGATCCCCTTCCTGCTGCAGCTACACGTGTGGAGCGAGGTTACTCCCTGGACACGATGCACAGAATCTGAGTGACTCCATGCAGCATGTCACATGCTGGAGCTGCCCAGTGTGTGCTGTGGGCTCCTGCAGGGATCAGAGCCGCATTCCCAAAGGGGCAGGACTCCTCTGGAGCATCAGGAAGGTGTTACTAAATTATGGTTTTTGTGGAATATTCCAGATTAAGGGTGCCCCCCCCCCCATATTTTGGGATTACAGTATTTTGTAAAATGCGGGGGCCATTGTGATAACGGCTGCCTGGGCAAACTATCCAGAAATCATCTGTACTGTCAACACTAGAGGGGTTTCTAGAAATCCGCAGCAAATACAAGAAGGCACAGCGTTTCAGAGCTTCGTGTCCCATGATGCTCAGCCATCTTTAAAGTTGAATATGTATCAAGGGGACGTGTTTTTCCAAAACACATGGGGTCTCGTGGTCAGTGAATACAGAGCTGGAGACGCTGCATCTGGTTGTGGGGTTTGCACAGTCTGCTTCACTTGACGAATTAGCTGACTTGTACTTGGGCCGTTTTCTAAACATGTGCACAGGACACACGTACGACAACGCACACGCGTGGCTGAACATTCATCACGTATGAAGGGTTACCTTAAAAACAGACAGCGGAAGGGACTTGCTTTTAATCAGGTGACTCAGAAGATTGACGAGGTTTGTAAAGGCCGTGGCGGCGAGGTTCTCCAAATCCCGAAACTTGTCCCACATGCTGAACTGGAACGTCATCTGCAAACACAGGAGAGGTTATTCACCAACTTCCCAAATGGCCCTGAATGGTGAAACTCACAGTTCCGTGCAATTTTCGGTCAGTTTGTCTATTCCAGTGTTTCCCAAACCTCTCCTTGGGACCCTCAACCAGGCCAGGTTTTGCAGATCATCTTGGGGGAAATGCAGACTGAATCCTGCAATCACTGAGCAGCAAATCATATCACCTGTGCTGTGTTTCAGATAACTGGAAAAAGTGGCGAGGCGGAGGGTCCTGAGGACAGGTTTGGGAAACACTCTATTTGCTGTCAATTCACCGAATACAGGCGAATTAACCGTGAAATACAGTGCAATTCGCCGACACCGAAATTGTCCCATGAAAGACTATCGTGTTTTCTATTTGCAGAACGCTGAATTGCCCTGATTGTCAGTGTTTCAATGCGACAGTGTGCGTTATGTAGAGCTGCTGGATATAATGCTTCCTGCAAAGCGCGTGTTATACAGAGAGCTGCTGCGTATAAATGGTTCCTGCAAAGTGTGTGTTATAGAGAGCTGCTGCATATAATGCTTCCTCCAAAGTGTGTTTACAGAGAGCTGCTGCATAGACAAAGAATCCAGCAGCTCTCTGTATAACACACACTATGTAGGAAGCATTATATGCAGCATCTGTGTATAACACACACTTTGTAGGAAGCATTATATGCAGCAGCTCTCTGTATAACACACACTTTGTAGGACGCGCTCTGCTGCACATAGAAGAACACTTGTCCTTTATATGCCAGGGCCTCCCCATCGACTCACGTCACTGCACGTCTGTGAAAGTCATATATATTTTCTCTCCCATCACAAAGAAGCTTGTGGTCTAGTGGTAACGACACAGCGCCAAGAGTAAATAGTGAATTCATCGTATTTTCAGGGAACTGGAATCGCTGAAATGCGGTGAATACCACCAAATGCAAATAAATTTCTAATAAAAAAAATAATTGTGGGGGGCAGGGAAGGCGAAATTTTTGATTCTCACTTTTTTAATGGAATTTTTTTTTTTTATTCTGTAACAGACCTATTTATTATCAGGGTTATTCAGAGAAAGGTGAAAATCAGGAGAACTGGCAGGTGATCAGACCAATCTAGACCAAATAGTCGATTTGGAAAGTGAGATAAATGGGAGAATTTTTCTGGTTTGGCTATTCTGACCTAGAATTTTCACTTCTCCTGAGTTTCGCCTTTCTTTGAATAGAGCTGTATTTTTTTTTCTAGGACCTTTATTATTTTCACACCGTTTTATGGTTTTAGTCTGGCGGCACACGAGCGTTAACAGAGAGAGGAAGGAATGTCTGTGAAAGTGGGCGTTCCTCCCACTCTCTGCGTACAAAGCGCGATCCTCCTATGGAGAATCGCGCTTTGTATCCGGTCAGCGTCCGTTTAGCTTTTTGACGGTGAGGGCTTTTTCACGTCCGGTGGATGGCCTTCCCCATCAAAAACCCACGGACGCAGGGAAGGGCGGGCGCACACAAGTCGTAAATACGCTCGTGTGCCGGGGGCCTAAAACGCCTTTTAAAGAACAGCAGAGTTCCATTTAGTTTTTTCTCCTGAGGTTCGGTGGTCTGTTTGGGGACTCTGCGGTGAATATATTGAATTCACCGCAGGGTCGCGGAACTGGAATTGCGGCGCACGAGAAAGCACTGAAATTCCGGTGCTTTCTGCATAACCCTTTTTAGTGAGTAGACCTGTGTTAGATGTATGGACTGTCATTGGTTCTTAAAGGGTTAATAGACGGCACTCTGTGGTTTTCTAGCTGAAAATACCTGAAAACGTCTGTCGTATTCGCAGAATTTGCTAGACAGAAAGGCATAGAAGGGATTGTAGGTCTTCTCCTGCAGGCAGCAGTCGATGAGGATATGCACAATCTCTCTCTCTTGGTGGTCTTTGAGTCCAAGCCTGGAATAATAATAATAAAAATAAAAAGATTAAGACACTGGGAGAGGCTTTTCCAAGAACTAGCTGTCGTCAATTTTTTAAAATAAATCTTTTTTATTGGAGCAGGCATAGGAATACACGACATTGCACACAAGATGACACCGTACAGAAAACCAGGGGTCTCAAACTCTGGTCTCCCCAGATGTTTAGTGCCTACAATTCCCAGAATTCTTTGAATGATACACGGCCAGAGAATCAAAGGAGGTGTAGTTCAGGAACATCTTGGGGCGATAGAGTTTGAGATCCCAGCACTAAACCATGATGGCAGAATAGAAAACACATCCAGCATACATGTCGCAATGACAAAACGACATCATCAGCACAGAGTGGAATGACATCAATTTCAGCGAGGGGAAGGGGTGGGACCCCTTTGAAGATCCAACCAGCTTGAAAGAAGCAGGAATAATACACCAGACAGTAACCGTAATACTTTTTAGGTTTTTAAGACTCACTTAATCAATTTCTCGAAGGCGTCCAAAAAGTCTTCGCTGGTCATGAGAACGCAGAAGATGTTTCTCCTGATGTCTGTGTTCATCCTCTGCTTTCGGGCCAGATCCATGATCTTGGCACTGACCTTCAGACGTGAAAGCAAACGTTAGAATACATCCCGTGCCAACTAATGTGAATGCACCGCAGCTTCTGTCGGGGGTTCGGTGTGATAGAGTAGAGGCAGAGGATCGGGAGTTATCACCGATACAGCACCCCAGGACACAAGCACAGATCTGTCTGATCCAGTCGACCACCAATAAAGTGACCAATGCGCTAACTAATGATACCTTGCCAATAGATGGATGCTGGGGTTTATCCCCTGAAGAGTCAATCATAGGCGTCCCGCTCCATGACGAGCCAACAATCCACCAACGCCCAACTTTATCCGCATCCAGGAGACTTGCCAGTGAGACGCGGAGGCGGGGGTCGCTGCCGGAAGAGCTGCTGCGAATCTGAGACAAAATATGACAAATGCCATTACCAGGACAACACAAATAAATCTCTCTTATGGATTTTATCGATCTGAAAAAAAGTTTGTGAACACTGTGACAGCATCAGATAACCCTACTATGCACATATTTTGGGCTCTATCACCTCTTTAACGCTAGCGCTCACATAAAAGGAGTGTTAGAGCGCCGCAAAGATCACCTCCCGAATGCTAAAGGGTTAAAAAAAAACTGTTAGCGAATCGGTATTAGCGCCACCTTACTGTACTTTGCGCTCCCTACACTTAACATGGGCAGGGCAAAGTGTAAGCAGAGAGTAACTAGCGTTAGGAGCACAAGGTCCTCACGCCAATTACTCACCGCTGTCGCTAACTGAAAACGTTTGCTACAGCTTACAGCTGCTGCGGAATCAGTTATCACCAGCTGCAATACCCCCCCCCCCCAAAATAAATAAAAAAAATCACATACGTTGCTTCCGGGAGCAGAGTGAGACTGGGGAAAGCAAGTCCCCAGTCTCCTCCTGTGGCCCTGCAGGATCTAGCGAGAGGAGTGATCCTGCCGGTCATGTGACCCAGCAGGTGAAGCCTCAATGGAGTCCCATGGACTCCATGGAGGGGATGCTCGCCATGGCATGTTAGCGCTGCCCCAGGCATCCTGGAGCCTAGTGGCCGCTCCGGAGCAGGCTTTTGGACTCCGCGCCTGCCTTGTGATCTACAGGGAAACCAGGGATGCTAAGGGGAGATTTGCGAGCACAAATTTTTCCCCTTACCGTCCCTGTTTTAGCTGTAGGGAGGTGATAGCTGAAACACACACACGTGAATGCTTTCGCTAAGTTCTCGTTTTACCAGATTCTCAAAAGTTAAAATAGAAATATATGAAGGTTTCCGCGATCATGTTATAATTCCTGTACGGAGGTGTCATATCAGTGGCAGGCCGACTACAAAGCATCCCTCACGCCATTGGTTGCTTTATCATGAAAAGCTGGTTTGAAAATCACGGACGTTTCCTTTTATATTATAAAATATTATAATATAATATTTATATTTATGACAGGAGGACCTTACCAAGGTGCGCTGCAGCTTTCTCAGCCCCTCCATAGCCTCGGGCTTTAAGAGAGGGATTTTGCGCACGTCATTGCTCTTCAGGGCCAGCAAGATGTTCAGCAGAAAACTGGCCTACCACGGAATAAAAACAAAACACATAAATACAGACAACAATGAGTTCTACAAATACTGCAACAATTCAGATAAACGTATCACCCTGAAATATACACACACACACACCTGGTAAAAGCATTGTAAAGAGGTTTTCAGTGCCTTTACAGACCTTGTACAGCAGAGGTCGGCAACCTTGGCCCTCCGCATGTTTTGGAACTACATCTGCCATGATCCTCAGCCATTCACTACATGGACTGAGAATCATAGGAAATGCAGTTGCAAAACACCCAGAGCAGCCAGGGTTGATGTGTCCTGTACATCAGCGGCTTTGCTCGATGTGCTGCTGAATTTGATTGCATCCCTCCGGATTGAGTTAACTCGAATTATGTCACAGGTGTTTTTGAAAATCGAGTTAACTCGATTGTGGAAGAGAAGGGGTTAAAAATTTATTACAATATTTTTGCACTTCATGTCCACCTCCCCCTGATAGTCAGGACGCCCCTAACCTATAACCCACGGAGCACAAAAATAAGCAGATATTTATCGCGGTCACCCTGATCAAAGCGACGTGATCTCAGACTGCACGGACCACATTTTGGTTCTGCATTTTCTTGGGTGTTTTTATAGATTAAAGCGAATAACAAATTAGTAAGGGCTATTCTCACCCTCGTCTGTTCCTTGAATTTGCCGAGGGCTTCGTTGGCTTTCTTCTGAGCTTCTTCTATGATGTCCTTCATGGCCCAGGCGTTGTCCTTCCTCAAGGAGAAGCCCACGTTCTTCAGCAAATGCAAGATCAGCGACATGTCCCTCTCTGTAAACTTTACCATGAACCTCCTCAGCAGGTCAAACACGAGGGCACAGTCAATCACTTGGAAGTTGTAGAGGTCCCCAATAAAGACGACCAGGTTTTCGCACTCTTTGCTGTCAGTGTCGGTGTCTGAGCTGTGCAGTTTATCGAACTCTTTCACCAAAGATTCCAAGATATGCGCTCCGACCTGGAGAGACAAAAAAAAGGTTAAAATGATCAAACTTCATTTCAAGTCAGATGAGAGAACGAGGACTTTGGAGCTGGGTTTGCTCAGTGTGTGAAATGGCAGATTATTTTCCATTTATTATCATTTTCTTTTTTACAATTTTTATTATTGTTTTTGTTTTATAAAATTTTCTTTACTATTATTATTTTCATTTATAATTTTATTATTTACGTATTTATTATTATTATTATGTTTTAAAATTTTTGGCTAATGTATAGTGTGAGGAAAAGAAATCCCTGACTCTCGCCGTTAATACCTGGACCTCTATCATAAGGGACAGGGGGAGAAAATGTGAGTATTTACAATTAATATAAAAAAAATATATATAGAAAAGGAGATAATTGTGCAGATTGGGCATTTGCTGATGACGTATTATTTAAGGGTATAAGGGAGGGGTTGTAACATTTAACTAGAGCGGCCCTTTAAACACTGAGGTATACTCCTCTCCCCCTTCGAGCAGTGTGGGCACATCCTTACACTCTTGTAATGAAGGCCTTAATGTCTGCTGGAAAATGAACCACGACCTGCGTCTTGAAAAAACTCCGACACGACAGAAGCAAGTTACCTCGATGCCCACTGTGTGATGCAGTATGCTGACCAGGAGCACGTGCTCCGACATCAGGCGTTCCGGCATTATGGCGCGAGTGATGCAGGCGCTCATCAGCACGCTCGTCAGCGTTTCGTTCATGTCCTTCCTGCTGTTGGCCATGTAGAGTTCCTCCATCTGCCTGCTGGTGGACGCCATGTTTGGTTCACTCAGCCTGGAATAGAGCGGATAAGCAGATCAGCAACACAAATACATGGGATATACAACAACACAGGACATCAACGACATGTCAATAAAACAGATCTGTGGACTGAAAGACAGTGTATATGAGAGGGGGAACGAGACATTTATTGGAAACCCAATAAAACGATCAGCTTGATGCGGCACATGCCCGACACGTCTCAATGTCGGAATGAATGGGGAAGGGCAGAGGATCCGGCTCATTTAGCCAATGAAATCCAGGTAGCCGTGGGCTATGGAATGTGACCTCAGGCGTCTAAGAGCGTTATTCACTAAAGGCCAAATTTGCCTCTGAATCGCACCAAACTGTGAATGTCACCGTATCTGTGATTTTGGGGCAATTCGTCTGTTTCAGCAACCGGCATTTTCAAATACGGACGAATAGACAGGGAAATGCATTTTTTTGTCGAAATTCGGCAGCACCCAAATAGTCCCATAGAGAACTAGTGATTCGTCCATTTACAGAAATATGAATTGCATCGAAAATTCGGCGAGATTACCAGATTTTCGGTGTTTCAGTTCGACAGGTTTCACCCCATAGCGACCAAGGACATACAGGGTACGCCCTATGAAAACGATCGCTTAACGCAAGAGGACGTACCTTATACATCCTATCGTTAGAGGGCTCTCCCTCCCTACACTCACCTCTCTGGCCGAAGTCCCACATTGGAAGTCAAACCACCAGTTTTACACCCCGGCCGTCGCAATGACATCAGTTTCAGCCCCCCCCCCCACAGAGACGGGAGAGTGCCTCAAAGGGAGGGGGAGGTCCTTGGACCCCAATCTTATCAGTACTGGAAAAAAAAAAGCAGCATTACAGTGTGGCCTTTCCAGCAATGTCTTTCTTTAACCCCTAGCTGCCAAATCACAGTCCTCTCCCGGGAGGTGGCTGACATCTTGGATGACAGCCAAGCCTCCGGGGCCTACCCCCACCCACTGACGTCGTCGCGCATGTGCGCAGTGACGTCAGAAAGGGAAATTACCACCTAGCTACACAGGGCTTCTCTATGGTGGAGATAGGGGGATCCTTTAGAGAGTCATGTTTGGTATCATTGGAAAGGCCAGAGCATTGCCTTTCCAGTGGTACCAAACAAGACCATGTTTCAAGTAAGAAAAAATAAAATATGCGATTGGTTTTTAGACAAATTTTATTTTTAAATACCTTTCTGTATTTCATAAAAAATTAAAAACTATTTTTATCATTTAAAAAGACCTTTAATATGTTTATTTCTAAATTACCTTTTTTTAATATCTTTCTAAGAGACAAAACAGATTCATACATTTTATTACTTTAAGACTAGGCAAATATTAACCCCCCCCCCCAAGTTTGGTGGAATTCCCAGAGCCCAATCTGGTACTTTTCATTAACTGCTTCGGCGACTCTACTTTCAACGCAACACGGCTACCAATCGGTGAATGTATCATATTTTCCCCGGAATGGTATCCCTGACTTGTGGCGAAACGAACCGAAATGGAGTACAATTTCGATGCCTTATGAATAACTCCCTCTTAGGCCTGTGTCAGACGAGCGCACCATGTGCGCCCATAGTGGCGTCTGTCGCAGCGTTGTGACACTTCAACGGAGCCAGCCCTATGCTGTAGTGCGTGCAAGAACTGCGTGCGCTACAGCGGACGCGCTGAAAGCCTCCCCGTCGAAACGCTACGACGCCGTTTGACGGGGCTGCAAAGCTCGATCCTCTATAGGCAGATCGAGCCTTGCAGCGCTGAGCGCACTAACTGCACTCAGCGAGGTGGCCAGACGGGCGTCAGAGTGGAAGGAACGTCCACTCTCACGAACGTTCCATCCACTCTGAAAAGCGCTCGTCTGAACCCGGACTTCGTCTACACAAAGCTTTGCCTGCGTGCGAGGCTTGATATAAAAGCATGCCAAGCCCTGATTACAGGTGATTTTGTTCATGCTGACACAGTCTGAGAGCGCCTTTTCGTCAGGTTGTATATTATCCATCCCAAACATCAGATCCATGGAGACGGCAAGTGAATCTGTGCTGCGGTGGGTGGATACAATGACATCTTTGATGAATATGAAGCTTAAATCAGACGGCAGTAAATTAACATTGTTCTCAGAATGACACACGATAACAGTCATAATAATGGAATATCGCAGGGCGGTCAAACGACAAAAATATGAACCATCGTTCCTGAAGTGTAAACTCGGTAGATCTCAGGACGACCGACCCGTCAGTCAAAGCGTCCACCAAACAAAAAAGGTGGGAATTAATTAGCCGCGGCGGATGAGGTTGAGTGATTTAAGGTTCAGAGAGTTTCAGGCTGTCAATTAAAAATCGAGCAATAAAGCACTTGATGCGCTCCAGGACCGGAGCCAAGAGATGCAGGGAGCGGCACTTACAGCACAGATTGCTCCGCCACCGCGTGCCTAGTGAGATCGCGCGCCCTACCTGTTCAACAATCCTTTCACGCTCTTTTTAAGCCGCTCCAGTTCTTCACGCTTCTTCGCATCCACAGAATCACCGGACTCCCTCATCTGCGGAGGGACATACTTGCTCCCTGAGCCTTGAATAGTCTAAAAAAAATATAAAACCAAAAGTAATAAGACACTTAAAGGTTTATTCAAAAACGACGAACTTGCCTCAGATTTTGTGGCACCTGGTTTATTCAGAAAGCAGTCAATTCTCCAAATACTGGCGAAGTGACAGCAGCATATTGTGCAGATCGACGCAGCGAAGTTGTCCCATAGAGAAGTAATTCTTAATCTATTCACAGAACGCCGAACTGCACCGAAATGTCAGTGAAATTCCCTGATTTTCTGTGATTCAGTTCGACAAGTTTAAACAGGCGAATCCCATAGGATTCAATGTAAAAACTTCATTTTTAAAGAAGATTTATTAAAGACTGTTTATTCTTTCATTGTCAGCGAAAAGCCTTTTATTCGTTTTTTGGAACATTTTGATGTATTTTTTGGAAACATTTTTGATTCCAAATTTAATTTTAAAATGGGAGGCTTTTTTTTCCCTTCCGTAACAGACCTTTATTATTTTTTTATAGGACTTTATTATTTAGACACATTTTTATTGGTTTAGACACTTTTTAGTCGAATTCCCCTTTTCCCCCCTGCAGTTTGGTGCACTTCGGAGACCCTGCGGTGAATAGTGAATTCACCACAGGGTCGGGAAACTGGAATCGCACCAAAGTGCGCCAAACGAGAAAGCATTGAAATTTCGGTGCTTTCTAAATAACCCCTTTAATGAACCTTGGATAATCAGAATCTCCTTCCAGACAGGGCTGGGCCATATCCCGATTTAAATCGAGGGTCGACCTCAATTTCACTTGTGCAAAAATCGAGGACTCTAGATTAGTTAATTGACGGTCCGTCCGTCCGCGTATCGGCAGAGTCGACAGGTTTGGCACACGTCTGCGGAACTTGTCGATTCTGCTCTGCTGATGCTCAGACAGACAGTCCGTCAATTAACTAATCCAGAGTCCTTGATATTTGCGATAATGAAATCGAGCTCGACCTCTATTAAATCAGGATAATCACAGATATCTCCCAGATCTACATCCATATTGATTATTTCCTCTTGGGCCGGGGTCAGGCGAGTGTTTTTAGAGTGAAAGGAACATCCGTGAGAGAGGACGTTCCTTCCACTCTGACGCCCGTCTGGCCGCCTCGCCGAGCGCAGTTAGTGCGCTGAGCGCTGCAAGGCTCGATCCTCCTATAGAGCATCATGCGTTGCAGCCCTAACGCGCGTCTTAGCGTTTCGACGGGGAGGCTTTCAGCATGTCCGCTGGTAGTGCACGCAATTCGTGCGTGCGCTACAGCGTGTGGTCGGCCCCCCCCTTTTAATTTTTTTCCTCCAGGCACTGGGGAGCACTTGGAAATGACATCATCATGCACGATGATGACATCATCGCGCCTAGCGGGCCCCCTGAAAAGGCAAGGCAGACTTTCAGCCTGCCAGTCCGTCGTGGGAGCCTGGACTGAGAGGTGAGTATAGGAAGGGAGGGAGGTTAGGAGACGGTGACATACATCTGTGGTCATTAAAGGGATACTCAAAGCAACATGACCACCTAAGCTATTTTAGGTGGTCACGATGCCCGGAGTATCCTGCCCTCTGTCCCCCCTCCCTCCGCTCAGCGGTTCAGCTGTAAATGCTGAAAACAGCTGAGAGAGGCGGAGAACTTTACTCCGCCCTCCCAGCTGTCAGTCAGCAGAGCGGGAATCATATTTCCCACTTCTGCCGACTTTTGCCGAGTAGGAGATGTCATTGCGCTTTCAGCGCGATGACGTCTCCAACTCACCGCAGAAGCTGGCGGCTCCCTCTGAGGGTTAGTGTTGCTCGCATCCTCTTGCGCGCAGCACTAATCCTCAGAGGGAGCCGGGAGGAAGCCTGCCGATTGGCTGGTTTATGTGAGAGGCGCGCATGCGCGCTTCTCATGTAAACCAGAAGGCAAGAAGGATGGGAGCGGAAGAGGAGGGAGGGGAGTATAAAAAAAAAAAAAAAAAAAAAACAGTGCTGGAAACGAGGATTTTAGGGTAAGTATTACAGTTACACAAAAAAAAAAAAAAAACACTATTTATTAACCCCTTAAGGGCCGCTGACGTACCCTGTACGTCTAGTCCTCGGGTCTCCCTTAGACCCGCGGACGTACAGGGTACGTCAGCGGCGCCTAATCCCCCTCCCGCCCGATACTCACCTCCCTCGCCGGATACCACGGCGATCTGGCAGGGAGGAAGCCTGCCCATGTGATTTACATGGGCAGGCGAGGCTGATGACGTCGCCACGCTGCGTGGTGACGTCATCAGCAGGCGTCCCCATGGATTTCAATGGAGGGGAGGGGGGGGGCTCCTTCGGAGCCCTCTATCTCCCCAACCATTGAAGCTAGGGAGATGCCGTTTGCACCGCTGGAGAGGGGAGAGCCTTAACCGGTTCACCGCCGGATCACGTTGCGGCGCCAATTGGCACCAAAACGCGATTCAAACCTGGAGGGGGGCTGACATCTTGGATGTCAGCCAAGCCTCCAGGTCCCCCCCCCACCCACTGACAACCTCACCATATGTGTGAGGATGTCAGTGGGCCAGTTAACCCTCTAGCTGCCATGTAGAGATAAGGGGATCCTAAGGATCCCTTTATCTCCCGATCCATGGCAGCTAGATGGTCATATTTGCCATCATTTGAAAGGCCTGATTATGGCCTTTCAAATGATACCAAACATGACCAGGTTTGGTTTTAAAAATAAATTAAATAAAAAAAAATAATGAAAAAATTTAATAAAATAAAATAAATTTGTTTTTTTTTAAAGTTTTTTTTGCCTGGGGGGGGGTTTAATTAAATAGGACCTAGGCTGTCATCTAAAAATAATTAGCACAAAATGGTCAGAATGAGCGCAGCGCAAATAGGTGAACTGTCTCAGCAGTGAAGGGGTTAAAAAGCAAACGCATGTAAAAATTGGGTATTTCTAGTCTCGGGACAAAATTTTGAACCTATTTCGCCGGGGTCGTTTCGGGTGGTTGGAGATTTTGGGGATTAAATTACAAAAAAGTGTGTTTTTACCATTTTTTTCCTCATATTTCATATTTTTTTTATAGTAAATTATTCGATATGATGGAAATAATGGTATTTCTAGAAAGTCCATTTAATGGCGGGAAAAAGGATGTATAATATGTGTGGGTTGAATAAACGAGTAAGAGGAAAATTTGACCTAAACACTAACAGCGCAGAAACGTAAAAACAGCAGCGGTCACTAAAAGACGGATTTGTGTAAAACCGCCCGGTCACTAAGGGGTTAAGGGAATAGGGATAGGTTAGGATAGGATAGGATAGGATAAAAAAACGGGGGGGGGGGTGATTTTTTGTTTGAGTGTTCCTTTAAGGGAATTTCCCCACAGGACATACTATGCAAGTCAGCGGTCGGGAAGCGGTTAAAGACCAATCCTAGCTTTACAGGTGACCACAGCCCCTAATAAGGTACAAACTTTTCCGAGGGATAAAGGTTGTCCTGGGGTATTTTTGTTTTGGTACTTTTTCTTTTGGCAGGTTTAGATCGTTAACGCTATGCCTAACCCCTAATAAGACTCCTATTCCCAACCTTAAACTTATAGGGCAACAACCACCAAAAAATGAAATGTCCTTATTGTGTTTATTTGATGTGCTTTGTTTGTCGCTTGTATGTTTAGTCAAGAAAATATTTTCCTCTATATGTGTCACCGGGTGCATCCATTGTGTGATATTTTCCTCTATATGTGTTATTGGGTGCATCCATTGTGTGATATTTTCCTCTATATGTGTCACTGGGTGCATCCATTGTGTGATATTTTCCTCTATATGTGTCACTGGGTGCATCCATTGTGTGATATTTTCCTCTATATGTGTCACTGGGTGTATCCATTGTGTGATATTTTCCTCTATATGTGTCACTGGGTGCATCCATTGTGTGATATTTTCCTCTATATCTGTCACTGGGTGCATCCATTGTGTGATATTTTCTGTTGGAAACTGCCCCCCCACACACAGTATCTTTCCATTACTTGCTCTGGCCTATCTCCAAAACTGGTCTTCCCTCCCTCTAAAACCATCATTCCTGCGCCCATTTCCCTTCAGGTGATTGGTGCCACCATTACTTCTACCTCTCAGGCCCGGTGCCCTCTTCGACTCGGATTTCTCCTCTGCTGACATTCAGTCTCTAACCAAATCTTGCTACTTCCACCTAAAAAACATTGCAAGCATCTGTCCCTTTCTTAATCAGGACTCTACTAAAATGCTCATCCAAGCTCTTATTATCTCCCACCTTGACTACTGTAACCTCTTTCTCACCGGCCTTAACAAATCCCAGATTCTCCCTCTGCAGTCTGTAATGAACACCTGTGTCAGGCTCCTCCACCTCACCCCTCTGTCAATCTCTACACTGGCTCCCAGTTTCCTTCAGAATCCATTTCAAAATACTGGTGCTCCTATACAAAGCTCCCCATACATGCGCCCCTGCCTACATCTCCTCCCTTATTAGCAGGTACATCCCGTCCTCTTCACTCAGCTCCTTGTATCCACACCCCCAACTCCCGTCCAACTAGCTCTGGCTGTCTGTCCATGGATTGTGGAGGGGGGGGGAGGGGTTGTAGAGCAGAGATATCAGCAAGGTTACCCACAGAAAGTACATGTACATTGACCTCGGAGAGCTCTGTTACGCTTTACCTTTTGCTCAACGTCTGATCGCGCAGACGCGTCATTCTCCTCCTCCTCCGACCCTTCCGTCTCCGTGTCAAAGTCGTTAAACTCTGATCCCTTGTCATCCTCCTCGTTGTCCTCCGATTCGTCATCTGAGGCTTTGCTTAGCGTGTCTTCCAAGACGGCTGTGGATGCAACGTCCATGGACCCACTTTCTTCATCACTGCTTTCCTCCTTGTCGATTGGGTCCTTCTCAGGGTCGGCATCGTTCATTTCCTCTGAGAGCTTATGGAGCTTCTCCGTCATGTTTGCCTCTTCGTACAGTCCAGACATGGAGCCGCCTGGCTCCAGCACTCCCAGAATATAATCGAGGCCATCCTGCGCGAAGGCCTGAGGCAATGAGCTCTTGTTCTTGCGCTTGTTCATCCTCAGGCTCCTCTCCAGCCTTCTGATCTCCTTCTCCTCCTGTTCGTTGGCCTCAAGCAGGGCTTTCCTCCTCACCTCTTCTCGGCTCCCTTTTGCCTTTTTGGGGTCCCCTTGGTGTGGTTGGGGATTTCTCTGATCTTTGGTTCTCTTTCTCTCCTCCTTAGGGGGCTTCCTCTCTTCTGCAGGGGCCTTTTCCCCCTCTTTAGTGGGCTTTCTTTCCTCTTTAACCCCCTGTTTGCTTTTTTTGGGCTTCGCATTGTGGGAGGCTGTAGACTTGATGCCGTCAGATAGAGATGGCTGCTCGGGTGCCCCCAGGTACCGGCGCTCATAATACTGCTTCTTCCTCAGCTTCTTAGACTGGCGCTTCTCTTTCCTCAGCTCCTTGCGGCTCTTCCCTCGGCCGCCCTCCGGCTCCCCCCTCTCTGGAGCCCCGGCAGGCACCTCGTCCCTGGATCTCTCCACGAACTGCTGCACCGACAGCTTCAACTTCTTCATCCGCTCTTTAACCCGCCCGCTCGACGCCTTGCGCTTCATTTCTTTAGCTCAGCGTCGCAAAATACACATGGAAGGTACAGACTACACGTTGCCCGTGACTGCGATGGGAGTCGCCATATTGCAACTGCAAACGACTCGACCTTCCGGAGGACAGAGCGGCGGCGCGACTGCGCAGTGAATGCCATCATTGTGCCGCGCCACCTGCTGGACACAGCATGAACAGCAGCTCCACAATGCCAGTAGCAGCTGATGGGGAGAAGACAGAAACATCATTCACTGAAACATTGCACATTACTGACTGGAAACACGCTGTATCAATATTTACAATACAGTATCAATCGTGTGGATACTCTGTGATACGCTCATACACACCACACATTACTGTTTCTTTGCTGCGGAGCTCTGTGATACGCTCCTACACACCACACATTACTGTTTCTTTGCTGCGGAGCTCTGCGATACGCTCCTACACACCACACATTACTGTTTCTTTGCTGCGGAGCTCTGCGATACGCTCCTACACACCACACATTACTGTTTCTTTGCTGCGGAGCTCTGCGATACGCTCTTACACACCACACATTACTGTTTCATTGCTGCGGAGCTCTGCGATACACTCCTACACACCACACATTACTGTTTCTTTGCTGCGGAGCTCTGTGATACACTCATACACACCACACATTACTGTTTCATTGCTGCGGAGCTCTGTGATACGCTCCTACACACCACACATTACTGTTTCATTGCAGCGGAGCTCTGTGATACGCTCATACACACCACACATTACTGTTTCATTGCTGTGGAACTCTGTGATACGCTCCTACACACCACACATTACGGTTTCATTGCTGTGGAGCTCTGTGATACGCTCCTATACGCCACACATTACTGTTTCATTGCTGTGGAGCTCTGTGATACGATCATACACACCACACATTACTGTTTCATTGCTGGGGAGCTCTGTGATACGCTCATACACAGCACACATTACTGTGAGTTTTATTGCTCTGGAGCTCTCATTAGGATCACTACAAACCCCCATAAGCAGGAGAGCTCACCATTTTATTATCTGTCTGCAGCACATTTACTGCATCTGACACAAAGGCCTCTTCTGCCTGTATGCGGATAATGCAGACAGGTGTGACACTCTGCGAGAAAAGGGACATCACCTTGAGTTTCAGAACCTTTCATTCCAACCATATTTCTGTAATGGATAAACGGATACATAAAAAAATGAACATTTTCACATTATTTTTATTTTTTAATTAGCTCAGAATAACAATCTCTGTGCAAAATTACCGTTTTACTCTATAATTAATTGTTAACTTTGCATCCCGAGTTTGAAACGAATGCTATGATAAAAATGTTTTGAACAAAAAGGGCTTGGTAGTGAACAGGTTAAGGCTAGGGTCAAACGAAAGCATTTTTACACGCGAACGTAAAAAAGTGCGTCCGAACGGATTGATGTATTTTTCACGGAATATGCGAAAACGGTCATATGATGCGCATGTTCGTGCGTGATGTTTTACGAATCCAAACCAGGAAACTTTTTGCGTCTGGACGTTATGTTGGCCGGACATGAGCAGGGTCTGACGTCTCCAAATCACACACACACACCGCTAGCGGGTGCAGCGCACTCTGTAAGTCAGTACTAGCGGTTGTGCGTTCTCGAAAAAATGCGTTCATTTTCCACTTGCGTTGCGCGGCCGGACTTTCGTGCGACCGTACTTCGTATATTGGCTGTCATTGCCCGTCATTTGCTGCTAGTGCGGCCGTGATTAAGTGCGCCAGAACGCACGTTAAAAATGCGCTGGTCTGACCCCAGCCTAAGGGAAAAAAGAAAATCTTTTTTTTTTTAATAGAGTGTTCCTTTTACTGCAACAATGCACCTTGTTTCAAGCTTCTTGGAGGAGACCAGGAAGGAAACTGTAACACATCGAATAGTCCTTTACATCATTTCCAGGGAGTGAGCAGAATGCTAGATCATATACTGTCAGATTAATCCTCCTCCAATCACATTTGTTACAGTTTGAAAGAAGGAATTCATAGAATAAAGAAAATAGATTTAGCAATAAATTATGGAAGGACAGAAAACCAGAGGAAGTGAGGAATCCAGACGGACTCACAAATAAAACAAGTAAAAAAAGGTTGTCATCTGCGCTTATCCCTGTAGCTCCCTGCGAAACAAAACACAATCAGAGGTTTTGCTTTACTTGAATGGCCATTGAAGTGTAAGCTCACCTGCCACGTCACAGCACCTCTGGTAGATGAGTCCTAACTTAATTATAACCAAAAGCTGCTTTTCTAAGCATCACACACTAGGGATGTGCACCGATTTTTTTTTTTTTTCGATTCAGTTCGGTTCATTCGGGTTTTTAAAATTTTCGTTTCGGATCGTTTCGGACGATTTTCGTTTTGGCTCATTTATCGTATCGACTTTTTTTTCGTGATATTGGAAATTTTCGGGCTTTTCGGAACGTCTGTTCTCCTCGTTTCAAAGTGTCTATTCGTTTTGACTTAAACTAATGGTATTTCGGATGATCAGATATTTCTGTCGATACGGTAATTCTGCCGATTCTATCGTTTTTTATTAAATAAAGATCCTTTTTTCTTATGAATAAGCATTGCACAACTTTATTTATATTTAAAGTCAGACCATTTGGGTCAGTATTTTTGCGTTTTTTAAATCGTTTTGTTCATTTTTGTTCCTTTCATACCATTTTAATATGATTAAATAAAGTTGTGCAATGCATATTCATAAGAAAAAAGGATCTTTATTTAATGAAAGAAACGATAGAATCGGCAGAAATACCGTATCGACAGAAATATCAGATCATTGGAAATTATATGAAATTACAGAATCAGCAATGGAACTGAAAAAATACGTTGTCAGAAATGGATCCGAAATCACAAATGGAACGAAAATCACTTGCGATTTTACAAATTTCACGTCCATACGAAGTAACGAAATTATTTCGTTTTGTATCGGAAATTATTTCGTATCGGACGTATTTCGGTCCGATCCGATTCGGAAAATCGTCCGAAGAGAAAAACGAATTGGTCCGAATCGCAACGCACATCCCTATCACACACTCTCATGCTGCTTTTCAGCTAAGAGACAAAACGGTGGGTTTTATTTATACCCTCAACAAAAATATTTCTGTATGTATGCATATTTTTTTGTATCTCTAGCCAGGTCATTTTTGCTGCTGTCCCGTTCCGTGTTTTTGTTTTAGCGCTTTTAATAATGGCAAATTGAGTGTATGTGTAAGTCTTAATGGACTTAGTGCTGCTTGAATCGGGATAAGGAGTTCCCACGTTCCCCAAAGGGCACAGTGTAAAACTAAAAGAGGTGTATTATTCCTATCGCACCTACACTATTATTAAAATGAATATGAGGCCATAAAGTGGCCCTAAAAATAGCACAGCAATAATATGCTTATAAAGGTTAAAGATACTTATATTTTGGATGGCAGCGTCTCCTTCTCCTGGTTGTTCCGTGGGTGCTTGCTTTGAAGTCCTCTCTTCTTAATTTTTCGCCCCAAAATGGGGTTTTCTTGTGTGTCGGCAGCAAGGAATTATGACAGCATAATCGCAAATGTATATATAAAAATATTTATTTATTAAATTAAAAATGAATAAAATATAAAATATATGGTAAAATAATATTGGGCTTCACTGTAACGCGTTTCGCCCTAAGGCATTCTCAGCCGTGGAACAACCAGGACAAGGAGACGCTGCCATCCAAAATATAAGTCTCTTTAACCTTTATAAGCATATTATTGCTGTGTTATTTTTTGGCCTCATATTCATTTTAATAATATTGTCGGTACGCTAGGAATAACACACCTCTTTCACTTTGGGATTAAAAACAAAAACACGGAATGGGACAGCAGCAAAAATGACCTGGCTGCAGATACAATAAAGTATGCATACATATAGAAATATTTTTGCTGAGGGTATAAATAAAACCCAACGTTTTATCTCTTAGCTGAAAAGCAGCCTGAGTGTGATGCTTAGAAAAGCAGCTCTTGGTTATAAATAAGTTAGGAGTCGCCTATCAGAGGTGCCGTGACGTGACAGGTGAGCTTACACTTCAATGGCCATTCAAGTATACCAAAACCTCTGATTGTGTTTTGCATGGAGCTATAGGGATAAGCGCAGATGACGCCTTTTTTTCTTGTTATGTTTTATACATGTACTGGGATACGTTTGGATGTTGCAGCCGCCCTGGTAGGGATTAAGCACGACACCGTATTTTCCTGTATGGGCTCATAAATAAGCCAGGGCACGGATACGACGGAAAGACATTCCTGGAGTGAAGAGCAAAGACGAAAAAACAGCTCAAACTTATTTTTTCGATGTCCTTGAGTAACATTGATAGACGGAGCTGATTCGCAGGGAGAGCCAATCCATTCATTACGGCTAATGAGACAGAATAAGAATGTATAGATTAGAAAACGCTGGCCATCACACTTTATCAGTCACCCTCTATAATTATTGACAGGGATCAAGGATATTAAGCTCCAAAAAGTAGCACTTATTATATTAACGCTCCGGAGAGGTATAAAATACATTTAAATTTAATTAGGATGAAACATCCATGATTTAAGAATAAATCTTGTCCTTATTAGTTCTGTGCGCAGGTTTGATTTATCGGCTGCTGGGAGTCCCGGTATTTCTGGGCAAAAGTCCTTCAAAAGCGCGGTGATACGTTAAGGCCGGAAGGTTCTGGGGAAGAAATCGGGTGAAACTGTGATTTGCATGAACATGATCTTATAGGGAAGGGCTGTCAAACTCCAGGCCCCTAAAATGTCGATGCCTACAATTTCCAGAATTCTTTCAATGCGATAGATGGCCAGGGAATCATGGGAGTTGTAGTTCAGAAACATCTGGGGGGCTGGAGTTCGTGTTATAGAGGGGGTTATTCAAAGACCGCTGGTGTTCGCCGAAGTTGCGACGGCGACAAATGCTAGTGTTTTGCAAAAGGGAAAATTCCAACGACGGCAAGAGAAGCTTCACAGTGAAGCTTCCTCTGCCACGGTCTCGATTTCCTTTTCGCGAAAAAGGTGGCATTTGTCGCCTTGTACAACAACCTTCATTGAATAGCCGCCCCCATTTATATGGGCATTGCTCTTTTTGGCCGGGGTCAGACGCTCCTCGCACTATGTGCGCCTGTACTGACGTGCCTCCCGGCATTCGTCGCAGCATTGTGATGCTACAATGGGGACAGCCACACGCTGTAGTGCGCGCACGAATTGTGTGCGCTACGGTGGGTGTGCTGCGGACTTTCTGAAAGCCTCCCCGTCGAAGCGCTATGACGCGGTGGCCAGACGGGCATCAGAGTGGAAAGAACGCCCACTCTCACGGACGCTCCTTCTGCTCTGCAAAAAGCTCATCTGACCCCGGCCTTCAAGTGTGCACTGTGTCAGCATTATGACTAACGATATTATTACTGCTGATAGCCCATTTAACCACTGTGGTTTACCAATTTCGCATACATGTCTTTTATATGTTTATTTTGACTGATGTCAGTTTTTGTTTGGTCTCTGAGGTTAGTGGATCAATACAGGAATAGTGACTTTCCAGAGTATATATACTTTTTTTGTGATATGTTCTGAATTGTCCTGGTAAAAGGATATATTGGCAGGGCCGGATTTGCATCTCAGGAGCCTGTAGGCACCGAAATGTGGAGCGCCCCCCCCCAGAAAAAAAAAAAGGAAACATGCCAAAATGACTTTTTAAATTTTCGTTTTGGGGCAAACTAAAAAGGTAAAATAAAAATTTAAAAAAACTGAAATCCAGTTTCTCTCTGCGTCAAAGCAAAAGAATGGGCAGAATCTGGCGCTTTAGTTGAGTTAGTGCAGCGGCATTTTTTGTTTTATACGTAAAAGTATTTTTTGCCTCTGACGTAGAACAGAGAAAAGTAATTTTTTCTTTTTTTTTATTCTTACACATTACATGGTCATGTTTGTATCATAATAAAGACCAGACTCTGACCTTTCCAATGACACCTCACTTAACCTTGTGCGATGGACACAGAGATGCAGGTTCCAAAGTCCCCCAGTCTCTCCTCACTGCAGTGCCACGGTCTAGGTTGTCGATGAAATAATGCGTTGCATCATCAGCTCCACACTTTTTGGCAGTGTGGGAAATGAGAAGGTGAGTTAGCGCAGCATCACTGTGCACTTTATAATTGTAAACTGAATAATAGAATCCTTCCTAAATGATCTCAAACAGCTCCCATGGTACAGACTAAATCTAATCCCAGACCTGGACTGTGCAATTGAATACTTTCAATCCGAGCTCCTGAAAGTCTGGAATACCCATACCCCGCTGCGTAAATTGTGAGTAAAAGGGGCCCATCTCCCCTGGGTTACAGCTGACCTCACGCAACTGTACCAGTTTAGAGACTCCCTGTGGTCAAATTTCAAGAGTACTGGTTCCACGACCGATCACTGTGAATACCGAAAATGACGGAATGCATGCACAAAACAAACAAAAATGGCTAAAGCCCAATACTTCAATGAAAATTTAAACAATAACATATCAAACCCTATAAATTTTTGGAAAATCATAAGTAACATACAAGCACCCCCTGTCCACTCCCAACCAGCTGCTGTCAAAGTAAACATCCAAACTGTACAACACCCCCTAGATGTAGCAAATGCTTTTAATAATTATTTTGTTGGTTGCGCCACCACCCTGATTGCTAAGCTAGGAAATGACACGCAATCAGAAAGGCCGCACTCAGGTCAGGCCCCACCAACTATGCAAAGACCCTGTAACACAAAGAAATTCAGTTTTAGGCCTGTGCCTGTCAGTGTCATCACTAAACTTCTCCGTAACCAAAAAATGAAATACCAGTCTGGACCTGATCAAATCCCAGCAATACTGCTGAAAATCAGTGCGCCGGCAATTGCAAAACCTGTCGCAACCCTAATCAATGAATCACTGGCGACTGGATACATACCCAAACTTTGGAAGACTGCAAGGGTGGTACCTATCCATAAAAGTGGAGACAATACTTTAGTATCCAATTACCGCCCGATATCACTGCTCCCTGTAATGTCAAAAATTCTGGAAAAATGTGTCTACACTCAATTACGTGATTATTATCAGTATCAGAACTATTTAACCCCAGATCAATTAGGTTTTCGTCCAAATCATTCAACTACAACTGCCCTTTAAAAAGTTTGTAATGATATCCAAGCTGGCATGGAACAAGGTAACCTAACTGGAGGCATCTTCCTTGATTTTGCCAAGGCCTTTGACACAGTAGACCATGTCATCCTATTGCAAAAACTTTAAAACTCTGGTATTGGTGACCACACGCTAACCTGGTTTCAATCATATGTGTCTGATCGGTCACAATATGTGTCCATTTCTGACAGCTCCTCCCTCTCCCTCCCAGTCCCTTGCGGTGTACCTCAAGGGTCGATACTCGGCCCCCTGCTATTCACGATATTCAGAAATGATCTGCCCAATGTCTGCAAAGCCTCAACTGTACACATGTACGCAGACGACACTGTAATCTATACCAGCAAACCAAATCTCCCGCAGCTGGAGACCGTGCTGCAAGAACAATTCACAGGGGTAGAAAAGTGGATCGCAGATAACAAACCTTTTCTAAATACTGACAAAACTGTAACGATGCTCTTTGGAACAGCACCTAAACTACACAAATTGCAAACACCCCATCTTTGTGTGAGGACAAGATCAAATGACACGCTGACTACAGTCACTTCTCTCAAATATCTAGGTATGTGGTTAGGCCCAAATCTATTCTTTGGCCCCCACATCGAAAAACTCTCATCTAAAATTTACCCCAAACTAGGTGCCCTGTACAGAAACAACTCCTGCCTGAGCCCCGCGGTAAGAAAGCAGATTGTACAACAAATGCTTATGCCAGCCATTGATTACGGAGATGTAGTGTATGCAGCTGCCCCTCAAACACACCTCCAGAAACTTACTACATTGTATAACTCATTCTGCCGCTTTGTGCTACAATGTAACTACATGACCCACCATTGTGACATGTTAAAAAAACTAAACTGGCCATCGCTGGAATCTAGACGCACCCTTCACCTTTGCAACCTGGTGTTTAAGAGCTTTTCTGGGAAGCTACCACCCTACCTGAATAGGCTGCTTCCCCTAGCAGTTGCCTCATCCTATAATCTCCGATCCAGGACCTTACTTGCAATACCACAATACAAAAAGAAATTGGCTCCTTCCTCATTTTCCTACAGAGCACCACAAATATGGAATAACCTCCCAGACGCCATCAAATCTTCCCCCAGTCTAAAGACCCTTAAGAGCTCCCTATTAACATACCTCAATACGGAATGCACCTGTAAACATGTAACACAGTGACTATATACAGAATGCACCTGTAAACATGTAACACAGCGACTATATACAGAATGCACCTGTAAACATGTAACATAATGACCTTATTTCCTACATATTTATTTTTCTGTTAATCTGTATATTTGTTTTTGTGCTAATATCTTGCATTTTACTATTTTGTATTTCTGTAACCACTCAATGTTCTTGAACCCAGGACATACTTGAAAACGAGAGAAATCTCAATGTATCCTTCCTGGTAAAATCCTTTATAAATAAAATAAAATAAATAGTGCTGCATTTGAAGAAAAAAAAGAGAAATATATTATTTTATTTTTACGTAACTCTAACCTGGTTATATTTGATACCACTGGAAAGGCCTTTCCAATGATATCTCATATGTCCCTTTAGCCAGTAGGGCTCTAGAAATACAGTTGTGTTCAAAATTATTCAACCCCCAATGCTGTAAAGGGTTTTAGGGAATTTAGTGTACATTTGTAATTGTATTCAGAATGAAATCCTACAAGGACTTTTTAAAGAACCATATGCAACTAAAATGACATCATTTGGTTTTGTAATACAGTAGTAAATGTTTCTTTTGTGAATTCTTCATTGACACAATTATTCAACCCTTAAAGACTACCACTCTGAAGAACAGAGGTTCATTCAAGTGTTTTCAATCAGGTATTGAAAACACCTGTGGATGTCACGGAGCAGCAATAAAGCATAATAAGCACCAATTAGGCAGCTTTAAAATGACTGTGATACTCAGCTCCTTCTAGACATTTACTGGTGTGGTTACAAACATGGTGAAGTCAAGAGAATGGTCCAGGAAGACAAGAGAAGAGGTGATTACTCTTCACAGGAAGGGCAATGGCTATAAGAAGATTGCAAAGATGTTAAACATACCAAGAGAGACCATAGGAAGCATCATTCTCAAATTCAAGGCAAAGGTCACTGTTGAAACGCTACCTGGTCGTGGCAGAAAGAAGATTCTGACTTCGACTGCTGTGCGCTACCTGAAGCGTAGAGTGGAGAAAAGTCCCGTGTGACTGCTGAGGAACTGAGAAAAGATTTGTCAGATGTGGGTACTGAAGTTTCAACTCAGACAATACGGCGCACACTGCATAATGAAGGCCTCCATGCCAGAACTCCCAGGCGCACCCCTTGCTGTCTCCAAAGAATAAGAAGAGTCGACTGCAGTATGCCAAAAGTCATGTGGACAAACCACAGAAGTGTTGGGATAGTGTTCTGTGGACTGATGAAACAAAATTAGAACTGTTTGGGCCCATGGATCAACGCTAGTTTTGGAGGAAAAACAAGGCCTATGAAGAAAAGAATACCTTGCCTACTGTGAAGCATGGCGGGGGGTCAATCATGCTTTGGGGCTGTTTTGCTTCTGCATGTACAGGGAAGCTTCAGCGTGTGCAAGGTACCATGAATTCTCTTCAGTACCAGGAGATATTGGATGACAATGTGATGCAGTCCGTCACAAACCTGAGGCTTGGGAGACGTTGGACCTTTCAACAGGACAATGATCCCAAGCATACCTCCAAGTCCACTAGAGCATGGTTGCAGATTAAAGGCTGGAACATTTTGGAGTGGCCATCGCAGTCACCTGACTTAAATCCGATTGAGAACCTCTGGTGGGACTTAAAGAAAGCAGTTGCAGTGCGCAAGCCTAAGAATGTGACTGAACTGGAGGCTTTTGCCCATGACGAATGGGCGAAGATACCCGTAGATCGCTGCAAGACACTTGTGTCAAGCTATGCTTCACGTTTAAAAGCTGTTATAACTGTAAAAGGATGTTGTACGAAGTACTAAGATTGAATGTCACTTGGGGGTTGAATAAAACTGATAATGATGTGAGCACAGAAAAGACATTTGTGGTTATTTCATTATAAATGTTATGTTATATTTGTCTGACCTACACGTGTCTCTTTGATTTAATTGTAAGCAAGATGACTGAATGATCAAAATCAATGTCAAACTGGCCAAAACACTCAATTTCAGTGGGGGTTGAATAATTTTGAACACAACTGTACATTGGTAAATGATTGTAAAAAACTATTTATTTTTTTTAACACAGAGCAAGGCGCCCTCTTGTGGCACCTGTAGGAACATGTCTACTCTGCCTAGTTATAAATCCGGCCCTGAAAACAGGTATCATTATTCAGGCGGACATAATGTGCTGTGTAATCATAACCTCTTCATTACCAAGTTGTTTTCCTGAAAGCCACTGCCAGGACCCAGTGGCTTTAAGGACAACAGCTTTCCATTGCAGACAGCGTAATAATCAATGTATCCTTCATAAAATAAATTTTATAGACAGTAAGCTTATATGACACGCAGAGAGCGGTCGATATTACTTTGAGACCAATCGCTGTAGTGGGCGTTCTCAGAGAGGCAGCGATGGATTGGATCTGTGCATGCGCGTGCAGCTCTGATCCATCGTTCTGCGCAGGCGCTACGGAACTTGGGTATGTAAAGTGCGAGTCCCGCAGTAGGGCCCAGTTTGCAGTTAATAAGTTATACCAGTTACGTAGGGGCACAAATTGCACAGAAAGCTTTAGAGACTTCTGGGTTGGAGAGTCCCTGATCTGAAGAGGAGGAGCAGCGCCAGGCGAGAGACAAAAGGTGAGTAAAATCAAGAAAAAAAATAAAATACTAAGCAGCCCAATAATGATTTAAGGGTAAAAAAAAGGGAACTCTTATTTCAGTAGAGTATCCATTTAGGCTAGGGTCAGACTAACGCATTTTTCTCGTTGTCCGTGAAAATGTGCGTTCGAAGAATGGACGTATTTTTTCACGGAATACGCAATAGCGGTCATACGATGCGCATTTTCATCCGTGATTTTGTACGGATCATCAATAAAACTCTTTTTGTGTCTGGACGTTATGTTGGCCGGACATTAGCAGCGTCTGACATCTCCAATTCACACACACACGCCGCTAGCGGACGCAGCGCACTCTGTACGTCAGTACTAGTGGTTTAACGTTCTCGAAAAAATGCGTTCATTTTCCACATGCGTTGCGCAGCCGGACTTTTGTGCGACCGTACTTCGTATATTGGCC
The DNA here is from genome assembly GCA_009667805.1 of Leptobrachium leishanense. Lineage (NCBI taxonomy): Eukaryota > Metazoa > Chordata > Amphibia > Anura > Megophryidae > Leptobrachium > Leptobrachium leishanense. Next base: position 318,951,968 of record CM019067.1, on the reverse strand, counting down.
GTCATTGCCCGGCATTTGCTGCTAGCACGGCCGTGATTAAGTGCGCCAGAACGCGCGTTCGCACTGCCTCAGTCTGACCCTAGCCTTAAAGGGATATTCTACACACCATGATCACTTTAGTGTTTCAAAGTGGCCAGTGTGTGTGTGTGGAGTATCCACCCAGGACCCCCGAACTCTTTAAAACGCGGGGTGAAGTGGAGGAGATACCTTCACCCACCCGCACAGGACCAGGCAGCCGGAACGTTTGAATTTCTCAGCTGTCGGACACTAGTTTCGTCATTCGAGACGTCAGCACACTCAATCGCGCTGACGTCTCCTCCCTGACACCAACTGCGAAGTCAGCGGTTCCCAGGGAGAAAGCCGATGAATCAGATCTGTGCATGCGCGCGCAGCCCTGATCCATCGTTGTGCAAAAGCATTACGGGACTTGCGTATGCCAAGAGCCTAGGCCTGTTAGCGCTGCACAATTTACATCCTTTAGGCTATGCAATATGCCTCAGGGGTGAAAATTGTGTAGAAAAGATCAGAGACTTCCGGGTTTGAAGTCTTTGAGCTGGAGAAGAGGGGCTGCACGTGGTGAGGGAGAAAAAGTAAAAAACACTGGAAAAGGGGAAAAAAAAAACAACTAAAATAATTGGGCAGCCTCTGTCCAATTATTAAAAGGAAAAAAAGGACCTCTATTTTTTAAACAGTATTCCTTTAAAGCAAACATGCAAATTTACACACATAGCCAATCCTTTATACACAAACACAGCCATACATTTATACACGCACTCATACGTTTGATCTACTACATATACACACTGTCATAACTTTATACACACACTATCATATATTTAACCCCTTAGCGCCAGCAGGAGGGGGTTAACTCCAGCGGGGCGTACCAGTACGCCCTGCTATCAGGTGCTGCAGCGGGCCTCTCCTACAGCCCATCCATGCAGCGAACGTGCAACGTGCGTCATTGGCTGCAGGGGGCGGACCTGAGTTCAGGCTGTCTGCAGCAGACGGCTCGCGTTGAGTGCTGTGAGGGGCCGAGGCGACCAATAGAAGTTAACGGGGTGTACTAGTACGCCCCGCTGCTTCAAGGCCTAGTACGCCCTGCAGTGGGAAAGGGTGAAACATTCAGTCTTACGTTTATACATGCAGTCGTATATTTATGCAGGCCGTTGTACACTTATACAGGTCGGGCACCCCATTTCTAAAACCTGGAAAACTCAGAAATCTGTTTTCTTCAAAGTCTTCTGAATTTCAGATTGCCTTAACCCCCTGACGCTCAGGTCAGCTGCAGCACCGCATGAAACATGTTGGGAGACGCTGTACAGTTCCAGTGCGTGACATGCTGTAAGAGACTTTCCGGCCCTGTACAACATGCCCATCACAATGGGCTGCACATCGCCTTGTTGCAGCAGGAAGGGGACCCCGTCACATCCAGGGCATGCCTAGAAAGTTTTAGCACTGCGGGCATGATGACCGAGGTGCTGACACTTTATAAAACCAGCTGGGGTTACGTGTAATAAAATGATTTTTTTAAAATTTATTAATGCAGCACTATTGTTCACTTTTCAGGCATAATCTGAAAAGCGCTGCACGAACAATTTTTTTTTTTTTTTAATAAAATCACATATTTTCTCAGAAAAATACAGTTACGAGTTCCTATTTCTATTTTTTTTTAAACAAGTGTACCCCATAGAATATATATAACTGCAAAAGCTCATTTGATAGAATGTGAAAAAATAATTTTACACACTGTAGATGATTGAAATTGATTGGAAATTCACATTTTTTGTTATAGAATTCTGGCAGGGGGGAATGTTAATTAGGGATGCACCGATACCACTTTTTTAAGACCGAGTACGAGTACCGATACTTTTGTTCAAGTACTCACCGATACCGAGTACCGATACTTTTATTTTATGTCATGTGACCACTTTCCAATAAGAACAGACCTCATATAAAGCCCCCAGGTCTCATAGATATGCCCCCCCGGCTCGTGGATATTGCCCCAGCTCGTGCATACTGCCCCCCAGCTCGTGGATAATGCCCCCCAGCTCGTGGATAATGCCCCCCAGCTCATGGATACTGCCCCCAGCTCATGGATACTGCCCCAGCTCATGGATACTGCCCCAGCTCATGGATTTGCCCCCCAGCTCATGGATATTGACCCAGCTCATGGATTTGCCCCCCAGCTCATGGATATTGCCCCCCAGCTCATGGATATTGCCCCAGCTCATGGATTTGCCCCCCAGCTCATGGATACTGCCCCCAGCTCATGGATATTGCCCCCCAGCTCATGGATATTGCCCCAGCTCATGGATTTGCCCCCCAGCTCATGGATACTGCCCCCAGCTCATGGATATGCACCCCCAGCTCATGGATATTGCCCCAGCTCGTGGATATTGCCCAGCTCGTGGATATTGCCCCAGCTCGTGGATACTGCCCCCAGCTCATGGATATGCCCCCCCAGCTCATGGATATTGTCCCAGCTCGTGGATATTGCCCAGCTCGTGGATATTGCCCCAGCTCGTGGATACTGCCCCCCAGCTCATGGATATGCCCCCCCAGCTCATGGATATTGCCCCAGCTCGTGGATATTGCCCAGCTCGTGGATATTGCCCCAGCTCGTGGATACTACCCCCCAGCTCATGGATATGCCCCAGCACATGGATATGCCCCAGCACATGGATAATGCCCCCAGCTCATGGATAATGCCCCCCAGATCATGGATTTGCCCCCCCAGCTCACCTGGCACTCTCCGCTCATACTTACCTTCCTTTAGCGACGCTGGGAAAGTTTTCGCGCGCGCTCCTTGGAAGGTCCCCAGCCGCGATCACGTGGGACCATGTGATCGCGGCTGGGGGCCTTCCAACGAGCGCACGCGCGGAAACTTTCCCGGCGTCGCTCAGGAAGGTAAGTATGAGTGGAGAGTGCCAGGTGCCCGTCCGAATGCTCTATCGGCATTCGGACAGGCCCTGCAGCTGCTCTCCTCACTGTTTCATACTTACCTTCCTGGGCGACGCCGGGAAAGTTTCCGCGCGTGCGCTCGTTGGAAGGCCCCCAGCCGCGATCACATTGTCCCACGTGATCGAAGGCTGGGGACCTTCCAAGGAGCGCGCGCAAAGACTTTCCCGGCGTCGCTAAAGGAAGGTAAGTATAAACACAGTGAGGAGAGCAGCTGCAGGGCCTGTCCGAATGCCGATAGAGCATTTGGACAGCCGCCCCAGCACCTTGGATGCTGGCTTCCGGTATCGGAAAAAAATATCGGGGGTACTGCAGGAGTACTAAGTACTCCTGCAGTACCCGGTATCGGCACCGATACTAGTATCGGTGCAACCCTACTAATAATAATTTTATGAATCTGCCATAAAAAAAGGATATATGTCCGGGTCGTATAATAAGGCCCCGTTCACACTGTGCAATTTGAAAATCGCGCAATTTTCATATTCGCGACTTTGCAAAGCACCACCAATGGAAATCGCAAAGAAAGGGTCCTGTACCAGCGACGTGCTACCACGACGTCACGCGGCAAGATGTGAATAGCTCCACTGAAATGCATTGGAGATGCTACATAGTGCGATATCGTGGCAAAATCCGCACGATAAAAATCGCAATGTGAACGGGGCCTGCGATTTATCTCGTGGATTTTGCTGCGAAATCGCAGCAAAATCCGCGCAATGTCACACTATTTAGCATCTCCAATGGAGCTGTTCACATCTTGCCGCGCGTCGTGGTAGCGTGTCACTGGTACATAACCCATTTATTGCGATTTCCATTGGTGGGGTTATGCAAAATCGTGACATCGCGCGAATATGAAAATCGCACAATGTGAACAGGGCCTAAAACATTACTTTAAATCGCGTTTAAACATGATGAACACAAACGGTAAAAATGAGCTCAGCACACAGAAATGGCTCAGCAGTGAAGGGGTTAATGAGCAGAAATGCTCAAAAAGGCGCCAGTTTGAGGTTTGGAGTTAGGCCTGGCCGTCTGTCAGGTTACATGAATAATTATGAGGTAAACACAAAAAGCAGCCACACACAACATCACCACCATGCACCTGCTTCCCCTCACACTGCACCACCGCCACAGCCACACACTGACAGGAAGTGGGCAAGTTAGAGCCAGGGCGGGCTGACCTTGTGGAAAGGTCCAATCAGAGAGCACCAGACACAGATCTGCTTGGAGATGACCAATCAGCGGAGCCGTTGCATTCACTTAGTCTGGGCAGGAGGTGAAAGCAGGAAGCAGTGTGCGCTCTGCTGAAGACACGCCCAGCTCTTTGTTATTGTCAGCGATAAAGATGGGGAGCGCAGGTAGAGAAAGGCGAGTTGTGATTGGGCCGTAGAAGGAGCACTGACAGGGGGGAGAGCTGTGATTGGGCGTTAGGAGGAGCCCTGTCAGGGAGGCGATCTGTGATTGGGCGGTAGGAGGAGCCCTGTCAGGGAGGCGTGCTGTGCCTGGGGATAGGGGCGGTGTATGAGGGAAGCTGTGCCTGGGGTTCAGGGGGGATGGATTTCAAGGGGAGCATCTCTGGATCTCTGCTGTAGCCTTGGCTTCAGCAATATGAAGGATGGAAGAGGACGAGGTGACCATCAGGGAGCAGAACTTTCACAGCCAAGTTAGAGAATGCATTGTGAGTATACTGACAGGCGGCTCTTTCATAAAGGTATACCGACATACCCCTGTACCCTGTGAGGGGTGTTACCGACATACCCCTGTACCCTGTGAGGGGTGTTACCGACATACCCCTGTACCCTGTGAGGGGTGTTACCGACATACCCCTGTACCCTGTGAGGGGTGTTACCGACATACCCCTGTACCCTGTGAGGGGTGTTACCGACATACCCCTGTACCCTGTGAGGGGTGTTACCGACATACCCCTGTACCCTGTGAGGGGTGTTACCGACATACCCCTGTACCCTGTGAGGGGTGTTACCGACATACCCCTGTACCCTGTGAGGGGTGTTACCGACATACCCCTGTACCCTGTGAGGGGTGTTACCGACATACCCCTGTACCCTGTGAGGGGTGTTACCGACATACCCCTGTACCCTGTGAGGGGTGTTACCGACATACCCCTGTACCCTGTGAGGGGTGTTACCGACATACCCCTGTACCCTGTGAGGGGTGTTACCGACATACCCCTGTACCCTGTGAGGGGTGTTACCGACATACCCCTGTACCCTGTGAGGGGTGTTACCGACATACCCCTGTACCCTGTGAGGGGTGTTACCGACATACAGGGCACCCTGTGAGGGGGGGGGTGTTACTGACATACAGGGCATCCTGTGAGGGGGGGGGTGTTACTGACATACAGGGCATCCTGTGAGGGGGGGGGTGTTACTGACATACAGGGCATCCTGTGAGGGGGGGGGGGTGTACTGACATACAGGCATCCTGTGAGGGGGGGGGTGTTACTGACATACAGGGCATCCTGTGAGGGGGGGGGGTGTTACTGACATACAGGGCATCCTGTGAGGGGGGGGGTGTTACTGACATACAGGGCATCCTGTGAGGGGGGGGGGTGTTACTGACATACAGGGCATCCTGTGAGGGGGGTGTTACTGACATACAGGGCATCCTGTGAGGGGGGTGTTACTGACATACAGGGCATCCTGTGAGGGGGGGGGGTGTTACTGACATACAGGGCATCCTGTGAGGGGGGGGGGGTGTTACTGACATACAGGGCATCCTGTGAGGGGGGGGGGGGGGTGTTACTGACATACAGGGCATCCTGTGAGGGGGGGGGGGTGTTACTGACATACAGGGCATCCTGTGAGGGGGGGGGGTGTTACTGACATACAGGGCATCCTGTGAGGGGGGTGTTACTGACATACAGGGCATCCTGTGAGGGGGGTGTTACTGACATACAGGGCATCCTGTGAGGGGGGGGGGGTGTTACTGACATACAGGGCATCCTGTGAGGGGGGGGGGGTGTACTGACATACAGGGCATCCTGTGAGGGGGGTGTTACTGACATACAGGGCATCCTGTGAGGGGTGTTACCGACGGGCAATTGGTCCCATGCGAGGCGTGTTACAGACGGGCGGCCTGTCCCACGCGAGGGGCGCATGCCACTAGTGCAGTGATTTTTCACGAGGCGCCTCTGATCAGAAGACGCACTTTTTTTTTTTTTTTTTAAAGGATTTATTTAATTTCAAAACAACAAATGTTAAGGCTCGGGTCAGACGAGCGCAGGTATCACGTCCGTGTAACCGCACATTAGTACGTCCGTGGTAGCAGAGAATCATGACCGATGAAGCCCCACACACGAAGTATGTCCGCACGGAAGTGCGGCAGCACAACGGATGCGGCAAACGGACGCAGGTTAGCAAGAACGTCGAACCGCTAGGATGGACGCGTGGAGTGCGCCACATCCGCATAGCTGTGCGAGTGATGGAACGTGGTCAGACAGACTGCATTTATACGTCCAGCAATTTTGACGGACAAAGTGTTTTCACATTTAATTTATTTTCCCTGCCACATCCGTCAAAAATAACGTCGGTCACAAAAACGGACTGTGTGACAACTGCTGCGTCTTCCATCAAAAAGTGCGTTCTTACTGCACGGGCGCACAGTCCATAGAAAACGCGCTCGTCTGACCCTAGCCTAAAACGTAAAGCTTCTGCATTAAAGTTCTAACCGTCCCTTTTGTGCCTTTGCACTTGTTACTTTGCATGACTGTCCTGTTACTCGAACATCAGTCTGCCACGCCAAAAGAGGGACACCTGCATTTTGGGGGGTGTTGCGGCAGATCTAGGCAACTTCTGGGCTGTTCAGGTGAAATAACAAATTGTGTCAGTAATGGAACTTCGAAAAAAGCAAAGTATCAAATACAGTGAGCAACGTCTAACAACAATTATAGTTTAGAGACTCATTGCTGGGAGTTCTATGGCTGTGCAGCTCTGTTATACACCCACACACCCTGAATATATGAAGGAGCCCCTAAAAAGACACCCGCACACCCTGAATATATGGAGGAGCCCCTAAAAAGACACCCGCACACCCTGAATATATGAAGGAGCCCCTAAAAAGACACCCGCACACCCTGAATTTATGGAGGAGCCCCTAAAAAGACACCCGCACACCCTGAATATATGGAGGAGCCCCTAAAAAGACACCCGCACACCCTGAATATATGAAGGATCCCCTAAAAAGACACCCGCACACCCTGAATATATGGAGGAACCCCTAAAAAGACACCCGCACACCCTGACTATATGGAGGAGCCCCTTAAATGAGGCACAGAAACAATGTGGCTCCCGGGTTAGTCCAGCCCAACATTAGTGAGTTCTCAGGTCTTGGTCGTTTTCATTTTTTTGTGACAAGCCTTAGAGCCGTGCCCAGGTCTGTATTGATTCGCTCACTTGCTCGCTCCCCCTCTTTCTTTTTGGTTTCTCACCATTTCCTCTATAACCAAGGTACAGGCTTTCTATCCCAACACCGTGACTTGCGAAGCACGTCGCTTCGTTTTATGTAAGAAAGCAGATTATTTTTGCAGAACACTTTGCCGGCGGCTCGGAAGAAACGGCCTTTGTAAAGTGTTGTTGTTGTAGTTGTTGTAGTTGTTGTAGTTGTAGTTGTAGTTGTAGTCGTAGTCGTAGTCGTCGCCACCACCACCTTAGGTCATGTTAATGCTGGCGCATTTAAAGGTGGGGGGAAAAAACCCAAAACAACAAAACATACATACAGTATATAGATATAGGCACACACAGGTATTAAAATTGCATTCCACAGAGGGGAGAGGAAAATGCCAAAGAATAATAATCAGTAATACTAATATACGGTATACACAACTTGCCATAATGCAGCACTCTCCTTTACGAGAAATCAACCCCGTGCAAAAAATCTCTAAAATTGTATATGCACACAATAGAAGACGCAATCTGGGACTCGTAGCAAATTAAACAAAAGTTGTTTATATTATAACATTTTAAAATACATATAACACGACGCTTCGGCTCTGAGCCTTTTTCAAGTACCTTGAAACCGAGCCGACACGTCGGGCTATATGTATTTCTAAAATGATAAACTTCTAATTGGTTTTTGTTTTTATTTGCAACGAGTCCTAGAATGCGTTTACGTGTGTGTGTGTTTATTTATATATATCTCATCAATAAAATGTTATTATAAAACATGATAAAAGGGTTTATCAAAGAAAGAAAGTTCTTGAGTGTCATCATTTTGGGTCTGGTTAAAATAATATATATTTATTTAATCTCTCTCTTACCTGGGTTGTGGTGAAGGGCAAAAAATGAGATAAAAAGCCTCCACACAATAATTAATAAGGCTTATTATTGCAGAAGTCATTTGCACATCACAGCCATTCAAAGAACTGCTTCACAGAGCTCCTGTGCTACATTCCCCATATGCAGCAAGGAACTCTGGGTAAGATATGCAAATTACATCTGTCTTACTTTTTTGCATCCTGGGTCTGTTTTCATACAGAACCCTTCACTCAATGCCTAGACGTTTTTTTTTTTTTTTTTAGTATGGCATTGATTAAGGCTGGGGTCAGACGAGCGTAGTGTTCACGTCCGTGATTGCGCCTAAAAGTACGTCCGTGATAGCATGAAAGTAAGTCCATTGGAGCCTGACACATGAAGTACGTCCGCACTGAACTGTGGACGCACAACGGCCGCGGCAAACGGACGCAGGTTAGGCAAGAACGTAATACTGCTAGAACGGACGTGCGGAGTGCGCCACGTCCACAACCTCTGCATAGCTTTGTGTGTGAGTGATGGAGCGTGGTCAGATGGTCTGCATTTATACGTCCAGCATTTTTGACGGACAGAATGTTTTTTCATTGTAATTTATTTTTCCCTCCTACATCCGTCAAAAATAACTTCAGTGAAAAAACGGACTGTGTGACCACTACTGCGTCATCCGTACTGACGATGTCCGTACTGCACGGACGTACAGTCCGTAGAAATCACGCTCGTCTGACCCCAGCCTTAAGGGTTCTGTGTGAAAGCAGACCCAGGATGCAAATAAATGACACGGATGTCATTTGCATATCTTACCCAGAGTTCTATGCTGCATATGGGGAATGTAGATACTGTTCTGGATACTGTTGAATACTACTAGGATGTTATGTCTAAGATCGTTAGACCACGTCACAGGTGTTTGCCTTCATATGTTTTTTGTTGGCTACTCTGTGGTTTATGTGGGTGCTTTTTATAAATATAAATGGCTGGACACACACATTGATACAAAGTTACAGAGCGTCACTGAGCAGTGGAGGAAGCAAACCATTCAACGTTTAAACGCCCCATTAACCCGCCACATGTCAGTTTGCTGCTCTTATCTCTTCTGTCCAGGAGCAGGACTTCTCAACCCAACGGCTTTCTGTTGCACCAGCTGACTGGTGGATTGGTTTAATCTGCGCATCGGTTTGTATTCTAGGTCTATATGGTGTCGGTGTGAATGATGACATCACTGGCGTGCAGCGCGGACGGTTACAGTGCGCAGCCATAATTACTACAATGTTACAAAGGCAGGAGGATGTAAATGTGGTGGCATGAGGCTACTTGGCACACATCAAACCCTTTTGCTCACGGCTGTCCAGTTGTCCGGGTGACATTCCATCGTTTTTTGCTGTGATATATTCCATCCCAGTATCTTTTTACTTTGAAAGTGTGGAAAAAGTTAATCCTATAGAGTAGCGATTCCCAACTTGACGTGACACACTGAGGGGTGCGCAGGGATAAAGAAACCAAGTGATGGTGGACAATTATAGGTTCCATCGGAGAGGCAGGGCGTCATCTGTCACCACATCTTCAACCTCCGTTACACGTATTTATAAAGCGCCAACAAGTTTCATAGCGCTGTACAATGGGTGAGACCGAATAACAAATATAAATACAAGTTAAACACACAGAACAGTAGGAGAGCGGATCCTGCTCGAGAGCTTACAATCTAAGAGGAGAGGGGTGAGATGCTAGGTGAGGGTAAATGGCAGAGCCTCTCCTCTGCACGCTCTTTCCTTCAGGAACTGGATGGAGCGCCATCTGTCACATTCCTCTCGGCCCGGGCTCGTCTCTGTCGCCCGCCTGCCTCTCGGCCCGTGCTGCGCCCTCTGTCGCCCGCCTGCCTCTCGGCCCGTGCTGCGCCCTCTGTCGCCCGCCTGCCTCTCGGCCCGTGCTGCACAGTCGGCCGCCTGCCACTCGGCTCGTGCTGCAGTGTCGCCCGCCTGCCTCTCGGCTCGTGCTGCACAGTCGCCCGCCTGCCTCTCGGCTCGTGCTGCACAGTCGCTCGGCTCGTGCTGCACAGTCGCCCGCCTGCCTCTCGGCTCGTGCTGCACAGTCGCCCGCCTGCCTCTCGGCTCGTGCTGCACAGTCGCCCGCCTGCCTCTCGGCTCGTGCTGCACAGTCGCCCGCCTGCCTCTCGGCTCGTGCTGCACAGTCGCCCGCCTGCCTCTCGGCTCGTGCTGCGCCCTCTGTCGCCCGCCTGCCTCTCGGCCCGTGCTGCGCCCTCTGTCGCCCGCCTGCCGCTCGGCCCGTGCTGCACAGTCGCCCGCCTGCCTCTCGGCCCGTGCTGCACAGTCGCCCGCCTGCCTCTCGGCCCGTGCTGCACAGTCGCCCGCCTGCCTCTCGGCCCGTGCTGCACAGTCGCCCGCCTGCCTCTCGGCCCGTGCTGCACAGTCGCCCGCCTGCCTCTCGGCTCGTGCTGAGCTCTCTGTTGCCATCCTGCCTCTCGGCCCAATTTTTTCTGTCTCTGATTCAGCCAGGAATTGGTGGGGAAAAGACGACTAGAAACTGGCAAATTAATATCTATGAGGGAGTTTGGAAGGTTCTCTCAATTCTTTTTTTAATTCAAGTTTTATTTATTTTTTATTCTTGGGGGGGGGGGGTATTTAAATCCCGCCCCCCCCAATTTCTTCAAATTTCTGATTTTAGTGAATGATCCCTGTTTTTGTTAAGCCGTGTTTTGTCTGTGTTTCTCTGGGAGTTCTTATATCCTCCTGAGAACGTGTTTCTCTGCCAACAGACGTCCTTGGTGCCGTGCGTTTTAACTTTAAGTGATATTTGTCTAATGGTGAAATGAGACCAGGGATTAAAATAAAACAAACTGCCTGACCCTAAGTGCGCTCTGCACTGTTCACGTGGGTTGACACTCAGCACCTCAGAATGACAAACATCTGATTATCTACATCTCTGTAATGTTATTAAAGTGAAATATCTCATTGACAGACGTATTCAGACCTTTAACTCTGTACTTTAGTTGAAGCACCTCCTAGCAGCGATTCCAACCTTGCGTCTTTTTAAGGTTAATGCGACAATCTTTGCACACCTACAGGGTTATTCAGAGAGAGGTGAAAACCAGGAGAATGAATGGAGAAGTGAAAATTCTAGGTCAAAATAGCCAAACCAGAAAAATTCCCCCATTTATCTCACTTTCCAAATCTGCTATTTGGTCTAGATTGTTCTCTTCTCCTGCCATTCTCCTGGTTTTCACCTCTCTGAATAACCCTGCTAGATCTGCCATTCATCTCTGCAGATCCTCTAGTGCCCTGTCTGGTTGGAGGGGGCTGTCGGTGGACAGCCATTATCAGGTCTCTCCAGAGATGTTGGGTTCTAGTCCATGCTCTGCTCTGGCTGGGCCATTCATGGTCATTCAGAGTTGTCCTCAAGCCCACTCTTGGGCTATCTTGGCTTCGTGCTTAGGGTCATTGTCCTGTTAGAAGGTGAACCTACAGACCAGTCTGAGTTCCTGAGCTAGACTGGATTCACCCTATGGATACTTCTGTATTTTGCTTTCTCTCAACCCTGACGTCTCCCAGTCCCTGCCACTGGACCTCGCCTCCTTCCAAAAAGTGTGACGCTGCCACCTCCTTGCTTCACATTGGGATGGTGTTACGCAGCTGATGAGTGGTGCCTGGTTTCCTCCAGACATGACTCTTTCAGTGGAGTCTAAATGACTAAATCTTTGCTTCATCACTCCAGATATTCTTGTTTCTCACAATCTCAAATTCCAGTTGGACTTTCAAGGATCTTGCGTTTAGGTGAGGCTACCATAAAGGCCAGGGCCCCTGTTCTGTCTGAGTCATTATGGTAAATGAGTGCGCCTACCTGCTCCCATCCTATTCCTACTGAGCCGAAAATGGTCCTCGAGGCCTGCCTCACCCATTGATCAACAATCGATTCCACGTTCACTCGTTACTCATTTTACTCCTTCTGAGCTGGTGTTTAAAGAACAAATATCAACTGTCAGAACTGGTGTTAAAAGGACATGCATGCTTTGTCAGTGTGCCTTTTTAAAAACGTGTAACTTCTTCTGGAGGAGCCAGTAGTCTCATTCAGCAGACGTAAAAAATATCATTTACTTGCTTTTTTTCATATTTGCCTGCTTTTCTCTCTTGGCGTTTCCACGCCCACCGCAGGCAAACAGAGCTAGCCAATCGGTGTGCATTCTGCAGAATGCATAAAAAATGCACTGCACATGTGTGACTGAGTTGCTCCACCTCCCTCCTGCACTGTGAGCCGTGGGGAGGGAGGGACTGAGGTGCCATCCCAATCTGCAACTCTTTCACCCCAGCTACTGCAGAGACAGGGAAGGACAGAAAGCAACACACACAGGGGGGAAAAAAGAGCACAAAAAGGTACAGAGAGAGCAGGCAAGAAAAGGCACAGAGTGCACAAGAGAAACGGCGAGAGAGCGCACGTGAGAGACAGCTCAAAGATTGTGTGAGGGAGTGTGTCAGGGAGTATGTAAACTTAGAAAAAGCACAAGTGCGAGTGTCAGTGGGTGAGTCTGTGTGTGTCTGTGTGTGTGTGTGTGTGTTTTGTCTTTCATTCACAGATGCAGAGATGCTAATATTCAGTTCCTCAGTCCCCTAGTCAGAGGTCCTGAGTGTGCATAGGATTTCACGTGCACAGCTTGTGCTAGTTCATGTGACTCTTTGATGGGTGGAGTAGTGGGTGGGGAATATACAGGAAGTGGGAGCTGAAGGAACACCCCTAGCTGAGGGGCGTCGTCAGAGAAGTTGAAATGACAGAGTTTAAGGCAAATAATTTTTTTTTTACATATCCTTTAAAAAAAATTCTTGTTTGTCGATGTAAAAGTGTTTTAAATGTCAATTTAAAAAACCGACTTCTAGGTATGCATGTTCCTTTAACCTCCCTGGCTGTCTAATTTTTGTGAAAAACCACGTTTAAAAGCGGTCTATTTTATTTATTTTTTTTCTTTATTCCCCCCCCCCCCCCCAGCGGTATTCCCGAGTGTGGCGCGGGGTTAAATTCCTATGTTGGAAGCGGTAACCCCGAGCAACACTCGGGATGCCTCTGGATTCATCACCTCTCCCTGCGCTCCCTCGATGTCCCCAGCTGCCTCCTCCGGCGACCGTGACCTTATACTTCCTGGTTCCCTTCTCGCGAGAAGGAATCCAGGAAGTAAAACGCCACGATCGCTGGAGGAGACTGCGAGGATCAGCGAGGGAGCGCGCAGGGAGAGGTGACGTATGCAGCCCGAGTGTGTCTCGGGGTTACCGCTCTCAGCGGTGAAATTTAACCCCGCGACACAGCGGGATAACCGTCGGAGGTTAAATGTTTTTTTGCATGGCCATATGAGAGCAGGATCTGCACGCAGTGCAACTTGCTGGTGGTATCCTGGACAGCAGGACATTTCTTTGAAATGCTGCTGTTTCTTTGAAATGCTGCAGTGTTGGGTCACCCTGAATAATATCAGATCCGTGTGGAAGGTCTTTCAAGGTGATAGATGTTGGGAGGATCTTTCAGAGAATGGGTAGATTCCTATAACGGGCCAGGTAGCCAATGACTACTAGAATGGAATGAAACGGTCTCCTAAATGACTGAATTAATTTAAGATAATCTGTATACAAAACCACGCACAGCTCCAGACTTTGATCTAAATTCAAGAAGCCCTGTCCTACGATGATATTGATCATGGTTAGAGGCCATTTGTAAAACAGACCAGAAAGTCCAGGTCTTGGTGCTTGTAGAACCAGTGTCTCTGCGTCTTGAGTTTTCTCCATGGTGAACCTGCTCTGGGGACATCGTCTCGGTCCTTGGAACAAAACACAAAACATTGTGATCAGAAAAACATGCTCGGGTTTATTTTTAAACCATTTTAATTCCGCCGAGGGATGATAAATGAACCTGCCGCACAGTTTTTAAAAATGCTACAGGTCTGCATGTGTCCCTCAAATTGTTGGCACAGGGGTGAGACCTCTGAGTGATTGGAGGGTGATTCTCTGACGCACGTGATTGTGCCCATGAAGCAGAATGCAGGAGAAGGTTGTGAAACTAATGGGAAGCTCATACAATGTGGCACACTTTGACCCCTTGCTGTTCCATAATTTTGCCTCAGCATTTAGACAGGACAGATCCGGATTTTGGGGATTGTCCGCGTTAGGTCCTTATACCAAGATCAGTGTAGACTTAACCAGAGATGTTGTAAGCTTACTAGAACCATTAAAGTCCTTGAGGTTAAGTTTACAACAGCTCTGGTTACGTTTACACCTGCATTGCAATAGGGCCCTTAGACTGGACAACCCAGGATTTTGGGGACTGCCCCGCTTTGGGGGGGACTGTCATGCTTCAGATGGGACAGTCCTGAAATTTGCCAACTGTCCCACCTTCGACGGTACAGTCTCGCATTTTGGGGGGGGGGGGACTGTCTTGCCTTAGACCACAATCTTCCTTGACTTCTCAATGGGATATGTCACCTTTTTCAGGAGGTGACTGCATTTTGTATAGGCAGGCCTGCCTCATTTATTGTGCGTTGGGGGGCTGGCACGCCTCTTTTTCAGGACAGAGCCGTCCTTTTGGGCGTTACCAGCCATTGACACGCCTCCAGGTCTGCCCAACCCGTCCCGATCTCCTACCCCTAATCCTGAGACATGCAGCCGGGATTGACAAATATGCCAAACTTTGCCTGGCTCCTAAAAATGTGTGTCTTGTGTCACCACAGGCCCTTTTTAACATCTGAATTTAAGCGACTTTGAGGTTCGAGCGCTGTTTCTAATTCTGAATATCGGATTGTCGCCGCACATTTTTTTTTCCCCTGACGTTAATTAGATATTCACTTTTCATTTATTCTCTAAAAATTGGCTTTAGGGGAGAAAAAAAAAAAAGGATTCTTTTTCTCTGTAAAGCTCACTTATTTTATTCATCGGCGAATTAATGAATTGCCGACCTGTTATTGCTTTGGAAATTGATGGCGCTTGTACTCCTTGTCACGCTTCTTCTTTTTATTGTCTGGGAATTCACGCTCCGTTATTACACATAATTCTGACATGTGTCGCCGGTAAGTGCTGCCGCGCTCAGAGGAGGGGGGGAAAAATATGCCTTTTTTATGTAGATATTCCAAACTCTGAATTACTTGCGTCACATTAATCTCCTCCGCTTCTGAAGCACAAAAGGCTGAAAATAATAATTCTGCCTGATGCATAAATTCTTTAATTGACTGTGAAAACGGTATTATTCCCTCTTATATGTGGATATTTCATTTTTAATTGATAACTTGAACGAATGCTGGCTGCGGAGCTATGGGCCGATCGTATTATCGTGGTTGCTGATGACCCTTAAGCAAATTAATATATATTATTTTTTTTATGGTAATGATTCTGTGCATTATGTAAAAAGTCCAAACCACGGCCTCTTGTCCTTTTGTCCTTTAACCCACCACCGAGGCAGATTCCTTTTTTATTTTATTTTTTAAATCCGTTTGAAGGGGATTAGGGTCATAGCTATACTTTTTTTTTCATTTTTTTTTATTTGTATAATATTATTTATATAACCAAATATCTAATATATTTTTAAATCCCGAGTATAGCAGTACGTAGTGATACTTTTTTATTGGACTAACGTATACTAATGTGTATTGCTATACTCGTGATTTTGGCAAACTGGACTAACACGACCTATTGAATTTATAAACCGTACTGTGCAAAAGTTTTAGGCAGGTGTGAAAATATGCTGTAAACAAAGAATGCTTTCACAAATGGACGTGTTACACATTTATCTTCATAAATGAACAAAATGCAGTGAATGAACAAAAGAGAAATGTAAATCAAATCAATATTTGTGGTGACCACCCTTTGCCTTCAAAACAGCAGCAATTCTTCTAGGTACACTTGGACACAGTTTCTGAAGGAATTCGGCCGGTAGGTTGTTCCAAACATCTTGGAGAACCAAGCACAGATCTTCTGTGGATGTAGGCTTTCTCACATCCTTCTGCCTCTTCATGTAATCCCAGACACACTCGGTGATGTTGATCAGGGCTCTGTGGGGGCCAACCACGCCATCACTTCCAGTACTTCTTGTTCTTCTTTACGCTGAAGATAGTTCTTAATGACTTTGGCTGTATGTTTGGGGTCATTGTCCTGCTGCAGAATAAATTTGGGGCCAATCGTACGCCTCCCTGATGGTATTGCATGATGGATAAGTATCTGCCTGTATTTCTCAGCATTGAGAACACCATTAATCCTGACCAAATCTCCAACTCCATTTACAGAAATGCAGCCCCAAACGTTCAAGGAACCTCCACCATGCTTCACTGTTGCCTGCAGGCACTCATTTATTGTACCGCTCTCCAGCCCTTCGAACAAACTGCCTTCTGCTACAGCCAAATATTTCAAATTTTGACTCCTCAGTCCAGAGCACCTGCTGCCATTGTTCTGCACTCCAGTTCCTATGTTTTCGTGCATACTTTAGTCGCTTGGCCTTGTTCTCACGTTGGAGGTATGGCTTTTTGGCTGCAACTCTTCCATGAAGACCACTTCTGGCCAGACTTCTCTGGACAGTAGATGGGTGTACCTGGGTCCCACTGGTTTCTGCCAGTTCTGAGCTGATGGCACTGCTGGACATCTTCCAATTTCAAAGGGCAATAAGCTTGATGTGTCTTTCATCTGCTGCACTAAGTTTCCTTGGCCGACCACTGCGTCTACGATCCTCAACGTTGCCGGTTTCTTTGTGCTTCTTCAAAATAGCTTGAACAGCACATCTTGAAACTCCAGTCTGCTTTGAAATCTTTGTCTGGGAGAGACCTTGTGTCTTGTTGCTGTGCTCAATCTTGCCATGACATGAAACTGTCTTTCACAACCTCACCTTGGTAGCAGAGTTTGGCTGTTCCTCACCCAGTTTTAAGCCTCCTACACAGCTGTTTCTGTTTCGGTTCATGACTGAGTTTCAATCTACGTGTGACGTTGATGATCATTAGTACCTGTTTGGTATAATTGGTTGATCATACACCTGACTATAATCCTAGAAAAATCTCTGACTTTGCAAGTGTACCTATGAGAATTGATGCTGGTTTGACGGCAAAAGGTAGTAACACCAAATATTGATTTGATTTAGATTTTTCTTTTGTTCGCTTACTTTGTTTATTTTTGTCAATTTGCAACATGCAATCATTATTTATATTTCTGAAAGCATTCTTTGTTTACAGCATTTTTTCACACCTGCCTAAAACTTTTGCACAGTACTGTATATTAAAAAAATAAATTAAATATAAAATTCCCTGTGTTTTTTTTTTAATTTCGGTTCTGTTAACCCAGTTTAGGAGCCAACGGTAAAATTCTAGCAGGCTACCTGGTTCCTTTTGTCAATCCCTATCTTATCCCTGTTATGTTCCTGCTACTTGTTTGATCAGGGCTGGTGCTATTAGTACTTTATGTGAGCTTTTTAATTTCCTGTGACTTTATCCTTTTTAATATATATATATATATATAACAAACCAAGAAGAGAGCACTCCAAACAACATGCACAAACAGTACAGAAGAAACCACAACAGCAGCTAAATTCATTTAAAAACAGGAGATTTAACCAGGTTTAACCCTTTAAATGCCTACAAACAATTCTTATTCCCTTCAAATGCACTATAGATCTTAACCCTTGAATGTTGAGCTGTGTTGAAAATGGTGGAAGTTTAGTTTGCAATGGATGGCCATGGATTGCGTAAGCCTGCCAACAGCGACAATGTATTCCACCCTTGGCAGGTCCTATCATACTAACCTAATGACTGCTCTTATGGGATAAACTTACTTATTGAGGACCCAGTCCTTTCTGAAGCTCCCTGCAGATCAAGGTTAAATAGAACCTGCGGGTGGAGCACCTGTGACAGGGAGGGGTGCTTGCCCAAGGGTTGTCAGCCCTTTTCATACAAAATACACAAGAAGGGCAGCACTCAACCTTAACTACGCTTTCAGTGCGGGTGCATCTCAAGACAGTATAATACAACAAACCAAGAAGAGAGCACTCCAAACAACATGTTCAAACAGTACAGAAGAAAGCACAACAGCAGCTAAATTCATTTAAAAACAGGAGATTTAACCAGGTTTAACCCTTTAAATGCCTACAAACAATTCTTATTCCCTTCAAATGCACTATAGATCTTAACCCTTGAATGTTGAGCTGTGTTGAAAATGGTGGAAGTTTAGTTTGCAATGGATGGCCATGGATTGCGTAAGCCTGCCAACAGCGACAATGTATTTTTTTTAATTTCGGTTCTGTTAACCCAGTTTAGGAGCCAACGGTAAAATTCTAGCAGGCTACCTGGTTCCTTTTGTCAATCCCTATCTTATCCCTGTTATGTTCCTGCTACTTGTTTGATCAGGGCTGGTGCTATTAGTACTTTATGTGAGCTTTTTAATTTCCTGTGACTTTATCCTTTTTAATATATATATATATATATCTCCAAACAGGGTTGGGTTGCACTTGACGTAACTTAAATGATATAGTAAACATTGGTTTTAAGAAACAAACCATCGTTTAGGCTCTCGGAGCCATTATCATAATTTACACACAGAAATTAAAATAATCTTCTATTGTGCCTACAAAAGTGTCAACGTTTCAGTCCTCTGGCCTTTACTCAAGATGCATCTGCGAAAAGACCACAGAGGACTGAAACGTTGAAGATATACAGTCGGATCCAGAAATATTGGGACATCGACACCATTCTAACATCTTTGGCTCTATACACCACCACAATGGAATTGGAATGAAACAAACACAATGTGCTTTAACTGCAGACTGTCACCTTTAATTTGAGGGTATGTACATCCAACTCAGTTGAACGGTGTAGGACTTACAGCAGTTTGCAGATGTGCCTTCCACTTGTTAAGGGACCAAAGGTAATGGGACATTGGCTTCTCAGCTGTTCCATGGCCAGGTGTGTGATATTCCCTCATTACCCCAATTAAAATGTGCAGATAAAAGGCCCAGAGTTCATTTCAAGTGTGTTATATGCATTTGGAATCTGTTGCTGTCAACTCTCAAGATGAGATCCAAAGAGCTGTCACTATCAGTGAAGCAAGCCATCATTAGGCTGAAGAAACAAAACAAACCCATCAGAGAGATAGCAAGAAGATTAGGCGTGGCCAAAACAACTGTTTGGAACATTCTCAAAAAGAAGGAACGCACTGTGAGCTCAGCAACACCAAAAGACCCGGGAGACCACGGAAAACAACTGTGGTGGATGACTGAAGAATTCTTTCCCTGGTGAAGAAAACACCCTTCACAACAGTTGGCCAGATCAAGAACACTCTCCAGGAGGTAGGTGTATGTGTGTCAAAGTCAACAATCAAGAGAGGACTTCACCAGAGTGAATACAGAGGGTTCAACACAAGATGTAAACCATTGGTGAGCCTCAAAAACAGGAAGGGCAGAATAGAGTTTGCCAAACAACACCTAACAAAGCCTTCACAGTTCTGGAACAAGATCCTATGGACAGATGAGACCAAGATCAACTTGTACCAGAGTGATGGGAAGAGAAGAGTATGGAGAAGGAAAGGAACTGCTCATGATCCTAAGCATACCACCTCATCAGTGAAGCATGGTGGTGGTAGTGTCATGGCGTGGGCATGTATGGCTGCCAATGGAACTGGTTCTCTTGTATTTATTGATGATGTGACTGCTGACAAAAGCAGCAGGATGAATTCTGAAGTGTTTCGGCCAATATTATCTGCTCACATTCAGCCAAATGCTGCAGAACTCATTGGACGGCGCTTCACAGTGCAGATGGACAATGACCCAAAGCATACTGCAAAAGCAACCAAAGAGTTTTTGAAGGGACAGAAGTGGAATGTTATGCAATGGCCAAGTCAATCACCTGACCTGAATCCCATTGAGCATGCATTTCACTTGCTGAAGACAAAACTGAAGGGAAAATGCCCTAAGAACAAGCAGGAACTGAAGACAGTTGCAGTAGAGGTCTGGCAGAGCATCACCAGGGATGAAACCCAGCGTCTGGTGATGTCTATGCGTTCCAGACTTCAGGCTGTGATTGACTGCAAAGCATTTGCAACCAAGTATTAAGAAGGGAAAGTTTGATTTATGATTATTATTCTGTCCCATTACATTTGGTCCCTTAACAAGTGGGAGGCACATCTGCAAACTGCTGTAAGTCCTACACCGTTCACCTGAGTTGGATGTACATACCCTCAAATTAAAGCTGACAGTCTGCAGTTAAAGAACATTGTATTTGTTTCATTCCAACTCCATTGTGGTGGTGTATAGAGCCAATGTCCCAATATTTCTGGACCTGACTGTAGATAAAAAAGACAAAAAAAACTGAATATGTATATTTATATTCTGATCTCTGCACACCCGATGGCAATTAGATCATGCTCTGGTGCAGGAACCTGGTAAAGATGATCATAAAGATTCTCGACGTTCAACTCAGAGGCTTTTCAGTACTTGATTAAAATTCCTTTCTTGGATCATGGATACAGCGTCGACGTTTCAGTCCCGTAGGACTTTTATCAAGACTATATATATATATATATTTAATGTGTTTTTTTTTTTTTTTTTTGTTCTATATTCACATTTCCGGTAAATTCAGCACTATTGACATGAAATATTTTTTCTCTTTCAAATTTAAGTACTTTTCTGTAGGGATGCACCGATACCACTTTTTTAAGACCGAGTACCGATACTTTTCTTTAATGTCATGTGACGCTTTCCAATAAGAACAGACCATATAAGAATGCCCCCAGCTCACATGTATATCCCCCCCGATAATAAATATATATATAATTATTCATACTGCTCCAGCTCGCACATGGTTATGCCCCCCCAGCTCACACATGGGTATTGCCCCCCCCCCACAGCTCACACATGGGTATGCCCCCCCCCAGCTCATGGATATGCCCCCCCAGCTCACACATGGGTATTGCCCCCAGCTCATGGATATGCCCCCCCCCCCCAGCTCCCACATGGGTATGGCCCCCAGCGACGATAATGTCTCCGCGCGTGCGCTCGTTGGAAGGACCCCAGCTGCGACCACGTGGGACCATGTGATCGGCACATGCCGGCTTCCGATATCGGGAAAAATATCGGGGGGTACTGCACGAGTACCAAGTACTCCTGCAGTACCCAGTATCGGCCCCGATACCGATACTAGTATCGGTGCAACCCTAATCGATACTTTTTTTTTCTTTTTCAGGTACTCACCGATACCGAGTGCCGATACGTTTATTTATTTAAAACTTGACAATATTTATTGTGAACACAATGATAGACAGATTGCGACATTACAAAATAAATGAGTGAGCCAGCAGTAGATACTTTTATTTAATGTCATGTGACGCTTTCCAATAAATAATTTTGGATTTTTCTGAAAGTCTGTCCAGTTTGTTAATATTGAAATGTATGGCCGGATACCCCATTTACTCATTACATAGACCTCAGAGATTATATATACACACATGTATACCCAGGCACAGACCCCTCCCCACACATGTATACCCAGTCATCGATACATGTATACTCAATAGAACTCAGACCCCAGACCAGAGTGTGTACGCACACGCACTCACTCCACCCTCCCCTTGGCTGAATGCTTCAGCGGCATTCTACCATGTAACTGGCTGCATTTCATCGAGCACCGCTTGGTGGTAACCCCACCCCCGATCTCTCGAGATTGCTGCTGGGGGGGGGGGTTAACCACAGAGCGGCCAATTGATGGGGCGTGGCCAGCCGCAGGGGCATCTGCACAAGTACTCGTGCAGATCCCAGTATTGGCACCGATTCCGATACTAATCTTGTTATCGGTGCATCCCTGCTTTTCTGTCTTTTTTTACCTTTTTACTAAATGCGCTAATAATTTCAATGCTCTCATGATCCGCCACCACCATACATGGGTGTAGGTGTTTGCTTTGGCTGTATTGTCTTTTGGATTTCTCCCCACCTATCGGAGAACATTAATTTCCGTTTCTCTGAGAATTCTAGTCCAGCTTCCTTTTAGCTTGTGCGCAGGAGGCGTGGCTGCAGGGCCTCCAGCAAATCCTAATGATGGGCCAATTATCCTGCCTCGCCCCCATTAAACTGACCACTTCACTTTATGAATGTTTGGATTGGCTGGTGTCTAATTATGTAATACTAATATCCAAATAATTAAAAATATACAAATTCTTTTTACTGTTTTTTTTCTTTACAAACATAATTAATAAACCTTCCATGGCTGCAGGGTCCACTGATGGGGACTGTGGGCTCCAGTGTTGGATGGGTTACATTTTTAACTCCCTTATTCCCTCTGTTCTCACTAGCCATGTTAAAGGAAGACCTGACGACTCTAGGAATGATTTACAGGTTGGACACCCCACATCTGGAATTTTCAGTCTTCCGGATTTCTGTCTTGTTTACCTCCCAGACGCTCCAGACAGGTCATGTTGATGCATCCCTGATGGCTGCAGCACCGTGATGAATATGCTGGGAGACTTGGCGCAGGGTGTCACACGCTGGAGCTGCACAGATACATGCTGCCTCTTTGTAGCGTGAAAAAGGCTGCTCCGCGTCTACCAGCGTGTATTCCGGATCTCCTGCCACATCCCCCATCCATTGAGCGTTGGGTTCTCCCAAATGCCAACAGAATCCTGAATGCTCAGAACCCCGAGGATACTGGATAAGGGATGCTCAGCCTGTTGTGGGGAAATCTAACATTGGGAGGAATGAAGGGTTGTGGCCACAATGTTAAGCTCCACCCACCTTGCATAATAATCTGTATGACAGTGACTGGCAGCCTGACAGAGCCGGCCCCTCTCGTGCTGCACATGCTCAGTGTGCTCCTGAAGCACCATGTGTATGGGCAGGGAATGCTCTGTGTCGATTGTGGTGGCATTGTGTGCTGTAGACACCGTTATGTCCCATCATACGTGGGCTGGAGAGACTGGAGCCCCAAAGTATTAGATACTTGTCCCTGGGGTATGACAGTATTGTAAGGATCCTAGAAGATGAATGTGACCAATGAGATGCTACATCTGTGTATTTTGTGCTTTTCTTTTTTATTTTCTGGGGGGGGGGGGTTCCAGTCTTCACCACCTTACAGGCAGGGCACTAAGGTCGGGGGTCACACGAGCACAGAGGGAATGTCCGTGCCACCGGGCGTTCTCTCTGCACGTACGCCTATGGCCACCGCACTGAGTGCATGTTAGTGCGCTCGGCACTGCAGAGCTCGGCCTCCTATGGATACTCGCGCTTTGTAGGCCCGTTGTGGACATTTTGACGGAGAGGGTTTCAGCACGTCTGGTGTAATACTATTATCGCGCCATCAAAAAGCTGCGACGGACGCTGGGAGGAGGGGTCATACAGACGCAATCTGTGGCACGTGTGACCTCTGGCCTTACACTGTGCAGTGACCAACTGGCGTGCAGTGCGAACTGCCTTTAGCAATGGTAGAAACAGGAGTGTGAGTGTCAGGACAGCGAGACAGTGGGGTTATTCAGAAAGCACCAAAAGTCTTCACGATTGGCTACTTTTTTTTTTAAACTAATTTATCTATACCTGTTATTGACAAACCTGGCGGCCAGCTAGTGAGCGGCACCTTATTCTCTAGGGCAAGCTCACGCCAGCCCCCCCCCATGTTCATTGTATACAATTCCCAGAATTCTCTCAATTCAATAGATGGCCAGGGAATCATGGGAGTTGTAGTTCAGAAACAACTGGGGGGGGGGCAGAGATGGACAGAACTGCTCTAGATCATTTAACGAAAAGCCATTTCTAGCTTCTAAATATTGTGCATTGGCTCCTGTGTTTCCACGATGCTATAGATTTGCCTGCCCGCGTTAATCTATGTTAGAAATCTGGTTGGAAGATAGAGCGCTGGAGCCCCGGCTTCTGGCGCTTCCTCTCTTGCTTTTTATGTATTTCTGTTACATTGTATGATTGTCAATCTTATGTTCTGTTTGTTTTTTTCCTTCTAGATCTGCTTTTTTATGTTTGCCATTTTATACATCGTGTCCCTTTTCATCATCACACGGTATAAAAGGAAGGCAGGTAAGCGCTTTCTGTTTTTATTTATATTTGAATATTTTACCACCACAAAGACATGTTGATAGCATGTGATGTATTAAAAAATATTCTGCACCCACATAATAAAAAATACTTACACACACACACACACTTTTCCCTGTGTGTGTGTGTGTGTGTGTGTGTCTGTCACCAAAATGTCAGTCAGCTGAATTCAGCATTCACTGCAGGGTCCCCGGTCCGATAAGCCAACTATTCACCGCCGGGCAGGAGTATATGAAGAAGGAAAAAAATTGGCAACTTCAAAGTCATTTTAAGCAAAAATAATGCATGGAAATATTTAAGGTCCAATGAATAACAATAAAAAGGTCTGTTATAGAATAAAAATATTTTGCCATAAATTGGTAAAAATACTTTTTTGCTGCAAATGAAAAGAATAAACTGCTGAGGATTTTTTTTCTTTTCTTCATTGAAGCCTATGGGATTCGCCTGATTAAACCTGCAAATAAAATCACCGAACATCAGGGCATTTCACTGACATTTCTCTGCTGTTCGGTGTCTCTGAATAGATTAACCATTGCTTCTCTATGGAGATTTCACTGCTGCCGAAGATCACCGTATTTCGCTGTCGATTCGCCAATTTTGGTAAATTGCCAGTTTTCTGAATGGCCGAATTGCCACGACATTGCACTGTACGGGAAAATTCACTGTTCGGTGCAATTCGGCTCTCTTTGAAGAACCCCTTCAGTGTCTTAAAGACATCAATTTATTAAGATTACATTACAAACCACATGTCCATCTATAACTTCTTTGGACTTGTGCACCGGGGCATAATCATGTATTTTGTTAGTGCTTTATAAATACATGTAACTGTAGCTGTATGAAACCTCTAGATAATAGTGTGTGTGTGTATAACTATATATATAACACACACTTAGTGGCCAGATTGTTATGATCACCCCATCAGTACTTGAAGGCAAAAGATGGCCCAACCAATACTGCGGCGATTCTTCTTGGCATTGACTCCACGAGATGTTGAAAGGTGATGCGAGGAATCTGACACCATGCCTGATGAATAGCGCTGTCCCGTTCTGTGAGATGTGATGGTTGTGGAACCAGCTGCCTGATGGCTCTTTCAACTTCGTCCCACAAATGCTCAATTGGATTGAGATCTGGTGATTGTAGGGGTCACCTAAGCACGGTAACTTCTCCCTCATGTTCTTGAAACCAGCCCTGCACAATACGAGCACCGTGGTATGAGGGCGCATTGTCTTGTTGATAGGATGAACTTGATCAGCAACAATGCTTTGGTATGTTGTGCTGTTTAGACTTTGTTCCACACGAATTAAAGGGCCCCAAACCATAACACTGCCCCCACCAGCGTGAAGGGTTGTACTCATGCATGTGGGGTGCTGCTTTCATACAGTTTCGGCCAAATTCTCACTCTTCATGATGCAACTGGAAACGTGATTCATCCGACCACATTACTTTTTTCCAATGCTTGACTGTCCAATCCTTGTGTTCCTGTGCGATTTGGAGACGTTTTATCTTGTTAACTGCAGACAGTGAAGGTGTTGGAACAGGCCTTCGGCTTCCATATCCCATACGATGCAGTGTACGGCGAACAGTGCGTTCAGAGATCATTTGAGAGGATCCCTGATTTAAGATCTGCAGTCATTTGATGCACTGTTGCCCTTCCGTTGTCTTGTACCAGTCTCGCCACTCTACGTTCTGCCCTAACATTGACTAGTCGCTGACTGCCACAATTCGCACGTTCAGACCCAGATTTTCGGCTGACAGTCCAGTCTTTAAACACTTTAACAACAGCTGCTATTGAACATTTAACAAATTCTGCTAATTTGCCTAAAAGTCAGGTGGTCATAATAATCTGGTCTGTGTGTGTTAACTGTACATCAGCAAAAATGCCGAGGTGCAGTCCAGGAAAATTGTATGGAGAGAGTAGATGGACTCGGGGCTTAGGAAAATGCGTTAAAACACAATGCTTTATTCATCCATTTAAAAGTTGTGTTCTGATAGCTGACGTTTTGGCCCCTTCAGAGCCTTTCTGTGTGTGTGTGTGTGTCCACTCGAACTCCTTCACTTGAAAAAACAATCTTCAAATTGAACGTCTGGTGTATCGTCTGGCTTCCATATACAAATATGTACACCAGGCACTAGTGGCGAGTAATTCTTAAGGCCTGGCTAGTAGCTTGGGACTTGAAATTTTGAGCCCTGATGTACACGATTGTACTGATGGCACTCACAGGGCTTATTCATAGTTACATAGGCTGAAAAAAGACACATGCGTCCATCAGGTTCAGCCTTTCACACATCACCTACTGCTGCTGATCCAAAAGAAGGCAAAAAACCCAGTCTGAAGCGCTCGCCAATATTCAGAAGTACAGAATCTTCTTTTCTATTCAATGTTTCCGTCTGCTCCCTGCAGGATCCTGGTGTGTGTATTCGAGATGTGCATTCGTTTCGGAAAAATTCAGAATTTGTAACAAAATTTGATAATTCGTAGTTCGGAAGTACTTCCGAATAACGAATCGATACGATACGAATTCGAAATGGTATATAATGAATTGATTTAATTTACACTGTCATCATAATCCTAAGAGAAATTTGAATAATTGATGTAAACCATCGAATTTGAAATGAACTATAGAATTGATCTTAACTTACAAGTAATAGTCAGCAAAGGACTTTATGTAGTGAATTAATTTTGTTTCACTGTTTAATTTGACTCAAATACTAAATCTGTGACACAGCTTAAAATTTAACCCTAGCTTTTCTTTTAACATTAAGGCTGGGGTCAGACCAGCGCACTTTTAACGTGCGTTCTGGCGCACATAATTACGGCCGCACTAGCAGCAGATGACGGGCAATGACGGCCAATATACGATGTACGGCCGCACAAAAGTCCGGCCGTGCAACGCAAGTGGAATTTGAACGCATTTTTCTGAGAACGCTGAACCGCTAGTACTGACGTACAGAGTGCGCAGCTGCGGCATAGCGGCGTGATTAGGAGATGTCAGACACTGCTAATGTCCAGCCTACGTAACGTCCAGATGCAAAAAGAGTTTTATTGACGATCCGTACAAAATCACGCCCGAAAATGCGCGTCGTCTGACCGTTTTTGCGCATTCCGTGAAAAAATACGTCCATGCGTTCGGACGCACTTTTTCACGTTCGTGGGGAAAAAATGCTTTCGTCTGACCCTAGCCTTAAATTTGATTTATTGGGGTTTTATCTAGTGATCCAAAATTCGAATTGATATCAACTATTGAATTGATATATGAAATTCGAATCGATACGAGAAACTAAACGAAATTAGTTACGAAATTCCGAAAACTAAATTATTTAAAAACGTAAATTTTTCAGCCGTGCACATCTCTAGTGCGTATATGTATTGTATGTATGTATGTATGTTTATTATTGCAGAAGTCATTTACACATCCCAGCAATTGAACTGCTTCAGCGCTCATTGCTACATTCCCCATATGCAGCAAGGAACTCTGGGAAGGACATGCAAATGACGTTTGCAATTTTTCATTTTTTTTGCATCCTGGGCCTGTTTTAACACAGAACCCTCCTTGCCAGTGCCATGCCATACTAGATGGTGTGTTTATTTATTTATTTTTTAGTAAAGGTCAGGTTTTTCAAGTAAATTCCTTATTGTCCTCCTCACATCTCACTACATGCCTGCTCGACCCCATTCCCTCACATCTAATTCCTCCCCTCTCCTCCTCCCTCACCCCTGCTCTCACACACATCTTCAACCTCTCTCTCTCCACTGGCTCCTTTCCATCCGCCTTCAAACACGCGCTAGTTACCCCTTTACTAAAGAAACCATCCCTAGATCCCAACTCTCCATCCAACTACCGCCCTGTATCCCTGCTTCCCTTCACATCAAAGCTCTTAGAAAAACTAGTCTTCAACCGCCTCTCCCTCTTCCTGTCCTCCAATTCCCTACTTGACCCCCTGCAATCTGGCTTCCGTCCCCTACACTCAACTGAAACTGCCCTCACCAAAGTCACCAACGACCTCCTAACTGCTAAAAAAACACGGCCACTATTCTATTCTCATCCTGCTTGACACCTCGGCTGCTTTTGACACTGTTGACCACCCCCTCCTTCTACAGACCCTCAACTCTGGGTCTCGGTGACACTGCACTCGCTTGGGTTGACTATTTATCCAACAGGTCCTTCTGTGTGTCCTTTGCTGGTAACTCCTCCTCTTCATTGCCTCTATCTGTTGGTGTACCTCAAGGCTCTGTCCTTGGTGCTCTGCTCTTTTCCATCTACACCTCCTCCCTAGGCAAAATCATCAACAGTTTTGGCTTTAATTACCACCTCTACGCTGATGACACTCAGATCTACCTCTGATCTCTCTCCTTCTGTCCTTTCAAAAGTCAGTGACTGTTTATCTGGCATCTCCTCCTGGATGGCCTCCCACCACCTAAAGATCAACATGTCAAAGACTGAGCTCCTACTTATTCCTCCCTCTAATGCCTCCCCACCTCCTGACTCTATCACGGTGGAGGGTATCACCATCTCCCCATCAAACCAAGTTCGCTGTCTTGGAGTTACACTTGACTCTGCTCTTTCCTTCATCCCCCACATCAAGTCTCTTTCCTCCTCCTGCCGATACCAACTGCGTAATATTTCCAGAATTCGGCCATTTCTTACCGCTGTCACCACAAAACAATCATACACGCCCTGGTAATCTCCCGACTCGACTATTGTAATAATCTCTTATCTGGCCTCCCTCTGTCCCGCCTCTCCCCCCTACAATCCATCCTGAACGCCTCCGCCAGGCTAATTCACCTCACCGCCGCTCTGTCTCTGCCGCTCCCCTCTGCGAGTCCTTCACTGGCTCCCCATCCACTGCAGAATTAAGTTCAAAATCCTTATCCTTACCTACAAAACCCTCACTAACTCAGCTCCCCACTACCTGTCCTCACTAATCACCAAATACACCCCAGCCCGCTCCCTAAGGTCAAACAGGACCTGCGCCTAGCTTCTCCCCGCATCACCTCTTCCCATGATAGACTGCAGGACTTCACACGCGCAGCCCCCACTCTCTGGAAAGCTATCCTCGTACGGTCAGACTTTCCCCTAACTTCTCTTCCTTCAAACGCTCCCTTAAAACATTCCTATTTAGGGAAGCCTACCACCCAACTCACTGACGCAACCATCAATCACTCTCACCTTACAGTCCTCTCCTCCTGTTTCCAACCCCAACCCTCCCAGATTGTGAGTTCCTACGGGAATAGGGCCCTCATCTCCTCCTGTACTGTTTGTTTCAATGTATTGTAACCCTGTCTATACTGTGCTTATTGTACAGCGCTGCGGAATATGCTGGCGCTTTATAAATAAAGAATAATAATAATAATAAATAATGCAACGAGTCACAGCCACTCCTGGACAGCTGTTTTGGCCTTGTTGTGCCCTCATCAGCAGGAGATAAACCGTGAGCAGTTGCAGTTTGATGCTTTACCCCCCAGGGAAAATCAATACTCATTTAAGTTATAGTGGAAGGCAAAAAATAAGATTAAAAGCCTCCACATAGCAAATAATAAAGTTTTATTGTTGCAAAAGACATTTATAAGAACCCAGCACTCTTGCAATATGCAAAAAAGTATATTATGTGTGTAATATATATATATATATATATATATATTATTTTTACATACTGTGAGAGTGCTGGGTTCTTGTGTTGTGTTTGTTTATTTACAGGGTTATCCAAAGAGATCCGAATTGCTTGAGAAAGGTAACCGAACGCTGAAAATCAGGGTTCGGTTACCTTTCCTGACCATTCGGCTATCCAGAGAGCAGGCAATTCGCCAAATCCTGGCGAATTGCCTGAACATACGGTGCCTGTTCGGTCCCTGTTCGAGGGCAGTGAAATCCCCATAGAGAAGCACTGCTTCGGGTATTCAGAGAACACAAACCAGCAGTGAAAGGTTCCCCTAATGCCCTGCCATTCGGTGGTTTCATGCGGCAGGTTTATTCAGGAGAATCCCATAGGCTTCAATGTTAAAAATATTCCCGTTTTAATTCAATATCTAATAAACCGTTCATTATAAAATTCTGCAGCAAAAAGTCTCTATTTATAGATTTTTTAGGACACTTTAAGCATTTTTCTTCTTTTTTTTTTTTTCTTTTTTTTTTTTTTCAGTTTGCTTATTTTTTTTGTAACAGCCCTCTTTATTATCATTCCCTGGACCTCCTGTGAAAATTTCAGACATTTTCGCTCAGTAGTTTCTTTGCAAACAGCGTTTCATTTTCCCAGATTCATACAAATGGTTTTTCTAATTTATTCACTGCCTCCTCTACGTCACAGCTGCTTCGGCTCTGTGTGATTCGGCTCCTGTTCGGCTCCTGTTCGGCTTTTTCGAAGGTTAATCCAGATGTTTTTGCTTGTTTTCAGCGTGCATTCGGTTAGGTTTCGTCAGGTTTTCGGCAGCTTTTCCCTGCAATTCGGGGACCCTGTGGTGCTTGCTGAATACACCGCATGGTCACCGAAATGCAATCGGCAAAAGGAACCGAATTGAAGAGAACGAAAAGTCACCGAACGTGCGGTGACTTTTCGAATCTCTTTGGATAACCCTGTTAGTTTGTATTAGACATTTTTTTAAATGATAAATGGTTTTGCGCCTATTCCCTATCAGGACGGCTGCGCAGACCAGAAATATCCAGCCTGCTTCATGTATAAAACATAACAAGAAAAAAAGTTGACATTCGCGCTCACCCCTGTAGCTCCATGTGATTGTGATTGATCTCCATAGAATAGCAGCTCTTGGTTTATTAGCTAGGAACCACCTGACCCAGAGGTGCCGTGCCGGGGCAGGTGAGCTTACACTTTAATGGCCTTTTAATTAACCACTTGGCTGCGGACGTGCTCAGTGCGTGCTGCCAAGTGCTCCTCCTGTGCTATGGACGTTCTGAGCGCGTCCTAGCACAGGAGGCAGCAATCGGACATCTTGGATGTGAGCCTGGCACTCCGGGACCCCGGCAGGGACAATGAATGTCATCGCGCCAGTGCAATGACATCTATTTCAGGTGCCCCCTGCGAGTGCGGAGGAGGTGCCTGAAAGGGAGGACCCCTCCCAATCGTCGGACAGCGGTGAAAGTCCAGGCGTTTCCAAACGGTGCCTGGCTTTAACCCCCTTGGATGCCGGATCACGATTCGGCGCCGGATCGTGATCCTCTCCCGGAGCTGGCCGACATCCAAGATGTCGGCCAAGCTTCCGGGAACTCCCCCTGACGACTGGCGTCATCGTGCATAGCGCGATGACGTAAGTCCTGGAGTTAACCCCTAGCTGCCACCAATGGTGGAGATGGGGGGGTTCCAATGAACCCCCTATCTTCCGATCCGAGGCAGCTAGGGGTTAATGTTTGGTATTGTTGGATCGGCCAGATCATGGCCTTTCCAACGATACCAAATATGACCATGTAAAAGGTAATAAAAATAAACAAGTTTTGTTTTTTTTGGTTTTGTTAATGCAGCAATATTGTTCCCATTTCAATTATAATGTGAACAATGATGCTGCACTAACGATGTTTATATGGGGTGCGTTTGTTAAAAATCGTGTAATTTTCCCCCCCAAAAAAATTAACGAGACCCCATTTCTAATTTTCTTTAACAAGCGCAACTCATATAAAATATAACCGCAAACGCTTGAATGTTAAAATGTGAAAAAAAAAACACTTTACACGTTGTAAATTATTGAAAATTCTAATTTTATTGCATTTTTTGTTATAATATACAGACGGGACATGACGTATACATATAATAATGACATATTATGAATCTGCCGAGTCTGCCGGAAAGAACGATATATAATATGACTGGGTCGTATAATAAAATGTGACTTCAAATCGCGGTTAAACATGATGAGCGAAACCGGTAAAAATGAGCTCAGCACAGAGGTGTGAAATGCCTCAGCAGCGAAAGGGTTAAATCAAAACCTCTGTTTTGTGTCGCATGGAGCTACAGGGGTGAGCGCAAATGACAACCTATTTTTTTATGTGATGGCTGCGCTATATTACAACTTGCAGTAAGCAGCAGCGATTTATTAAAAATAAAACACAACGGAGTATAATGTAGTTTAAATGGCACCAACATTTCCCGCAGCCCTGTATGACAAAGTGGGGGAAATTAAAGCATTACAATGAAACACAAGATTTGGGAAGGCAGGGAACGCGAGGTGTATGGGCTCTCAAGGGGGTCTTGAATTCAATGAAGTGGTCATGGTGGTCTGTGTCTCCCTTGCTTGCACTTGACATTAATCGCATTGTTTGTGCACGGGACGGGACGGGGGGGGTTTATACTGCTTTGCTCATGATTCTTGTTTTGTTTTGCAGATGAGCAAGAGGATGAAGATGTGACAGTCAATCGTGTTTCGTATGTACATTTCCTTCGTTATTTATGATCCCGTGTGATGTAAAGGAAAGGCTTAATGATCTTAACATGTACAGCTTGGAAAAAAGACGAGACAGAGGAGATATGATAGAAACATTTAAATACGTAAAGGGAATCCACAAGGTAGAGGAAGGGAGTATATTTAAAAGGAAACAAAGTAGCAAATAGGGCTGGAACTACTAATCGTTTATTCGACAACTAATCGATGATTAAATTGGTTGTCAATTATTTCCATTCTCGATTAATCGCTGTTGATTAATCGTCCTGTGTACAGCACACACTGTTTAGAGTCAGACTGAGTTAAATGTAAATGACCTCAGCTTCAAAGCTGATTTGGAGGAGACGCGCCGCTGCTGTGCTAGGTATGATTTAGTTCTAGGGTTATGTCAGACACAACCAGTTTGTTTTTATTTCGTTTACAACAGTAGAACTATAACACAAACAATAGGATACTGCCACTGGGTGAAGGAGCTGTATGCCTGTGTTTTATCCTTACTTGAAGCTGGAGTCCTGTGTCACCACCCCACCCTCCCTGCTACACCCTCTTTGATCGGGAACTGCCATTCCCTCCCTTTAGTCTGGTCCCTTTCCCCAAACTCACTCCCACCCTCAGGTCCGGTCTTTTGTCCATACCCACTCCCTCTCACACTCAGGTCAAGTCGCTTGAGCAAAAGTCACTCCCTTCCACCTCCAGTCCCTCCTCCCACTCAGTTTGTTCATTAAATTATTTAAAAGGGACACTCTACGCCCCTGACCACTTTAGCTTATTAACACCGATTTCATGCTGACATCATCATCTATGACCAAGTGCTTGTAGCCGCGTTCATTTGAGAAAGCAAACATGGGCTTCAGCTGTGCATGCAGCATCAACCCATCCCTCTGACCAAGCACTCGCAGCATCAACCCATCCCTCTGACCAAGCACTCGCAGCATCAACCCATCCCTCTGACCAAGCACTCGCAGAATCAACCCATCCCTCTGACCAAGCACTCGCAGAATCAACCCATCCCTCTGACCAAGCACTCGCAGAATCAACCCATCCCTCTGACCAAGCACTCGCAGCATCAACCCATCCCTCTGACAAGCACTCGCGGCATCAACCCATCCCTCTGACCAAGCGCTCGCTGCATCAACCCATCCCTCTGACCAAGCACTCGCAGCATCAACCCATCCCTCTGACCAAGCACTCACATACCTTGTTTGAGAAGTATGAGAGATACGCAATTTGCGCTTGTATGTACGAAAGTTATGTACACTACGCAAATTGCTTATTTAAGTAACACATTTTTTTCCTTTTTTTTTTTTATCCGATGAATCGATTATGAGAATAATCGTTAGTTGCAGCCCTAGTAGCAAAACAAGAGGACATAGTCTTAGATTAGAGGGGCAAAGGTTTAAAAGTAACATCAGGAAGCATTATTTTACTGAGAGGGTGGTGGATACATGGAACAGTCTTCCAGTTGAAGTGGTCGAGGCCAAAACAGTAATTGAATTTAAGCAGGCATGGGATAGGCATAAGGCTATTCTAAACAAAAGATAAATCCAGGTAAAGTATCCATGTAATTGGACAGACTAGATGGGCCGAAAGGTTCTTATCTGCCGACATTTTCTAGATCAGGCTGCGCTCCGCTCTGCCACAACATCCGCCATGCATGGCCGTCCTGTGCGCATTTTTATTTATTGCAAGGTTCATAGTGATCTTAGGATCTACGCAAGTTGCAGTCTGCAGACCATGGATTACAGGAGCAGCTGATGCCACAAGGTTGTTCCCAGCACGTGGCTGTTGGGTGAACATGCACGTGGTACGATGTCATATATTTCCTCAGGCCGATTTGGCAAAATCTGAAAGTTGTAGAACAGGGCTTAGAGCCCCCCCAGAACTCCATCTGCCATGAGGCATTGAGTTAGCTGATCGCGGCACCTTTCTTCTATCGGTGGGAATCTCTGCCTTGGTCACGAGGAATTTGCAGAGGTGGGGGCGCCAAAACCCCGGATACACTGGTCAGAAGAAAGGCAAAATCCTCAAGCGAAAAATAGTGTCAGAAAAATCCTTTTATATAATGGGATAAGCGGGCCCCATGGTGATAAAACATGTAACGTTTCGGCTCTGACACGTTGAGCCTGTTTATCCCCTTAAATAAAAGGATTTTTCTGACACTATTTTTCGCTTGAGGATTTTGCCTTTCTTCTGACCAATGACGCAATTAGTGACTGAGGATCATGGGAGCTGTAGTTCAAAGACATCTGTGGGTCACGGACCCCTGCTGTGGAACTTACATTGCTGCGCTGCTTGGCCAGAGCAAATCTGTATTGAGTGAGAAGTGTAAACCGAACCACAACCACACTCCTAGCCATGACAATATACGCGAGCTGGTTTTACGGCACGGACCCCAGAACCACCGAGCAAGGAAACTCCTATCCTAAAATCCCAAAACCCTCAATCTGTGTGTACGCGTAAATTCACTATTCCTCACGTGCCGATCCGCTGGGGTGCTGTTTAACCCCTGACGTGCTGGATTCCAATGGGAATCCTGCCAAATAGATCCTGTCAGCCGGCCCTATTCCAAGGATGCCCAAAAAGGGGGACGATAACTAAAAATAATCTGCGTCTGCGGTCTTTATTTTCCATGTCCCGTATTGCGTGCTTTTTCTGAGGTTGGCGCTTAATTAGTGCCTTAGCCTGGAAGCGCAACGCAAAGAGATGCTTGCTGCGGCGCTGCGCGCTTCTGTGAGTGTTTGCGATGGACAGCGCTGCAAACGAATCGCGGAGGGAGACTGGGAACTATTCTCAGTCAGTCTTACTCTGCTCCCGGCAGATTACTTAGATAAGGGCTTTTTAGGGGTTAAGTGATTTACAGGTTATTCAAAGACAGCAGAGATTGCACTGAACAGTGAATTTCCCCAGAATTGGTGTAATTTCGTGGCCATTCGGCTATTCAAAAACCTGGCAGTTCACAGAATATTGGTGAATTGCCAGTGAAATATGGTGATTTTAGGAAGCCGTGAAGACCCCTATAGAGAAGTAATGCTTGATCTAGTGATCTTAATCAGAGAACACCAAACAGCACCGACATGTCAGTGAAATGCCCTGATCTTCATACAAAAGGTGTGAGCAGGCGAATCCCATATTTTTCAATGTAAAGAAAGAACCCCCCCCCATTTTTTTTTTATTCAACCGTTTATTTTTTCACATTTGCAGCAAAAAGTCTTAATTGAAAAAAGAAAAAAAATATGTTTTTGTAACCGACCATGTTCTTTTTAGTCAAAGGGTTTTGTATATTCCAGGC
Organism: Leptobrachium leishanense; assembly: GCA_009667805.1. Lineage (NCBI taxonomy): Eukaryota > Metazoa > Chordata > Amphibia > Anura > Megophryidae > Leptobrachium > Leptobrachium leishanense. Next base: position 318,916,048 of record CM019067.1, on the reverse strand, counting down.
ATTTTCGTGCAGTATTTTTTTTTTTTTGCAAACGAGTTCTAAAAGTTGGTGTGTGTGGTTTTTTTTTTTTCCCCCTGTTCCTAGGCTGGTTGGGGCTTTGCGGCGGTTTTTGGATGCGTTCGGTGGCTCATTTGCTGCACTTCGGGGACCCTGCGGTGAATGCTGAAGGCTAAGGTCAGACGAAAGCATTTTTAACGTGCGTTTAACCGCACGAAATCACGGCCGTGCTAGCAGCAAATGACGTCCAATGCCGGGTAACATACGAAGAACGGCCGCACGAAAGTTCGTCCGCGCAACGCAAGTGGCAAACGAACGCATTTTTTCTAGAACGTCAAACCGCTACTACTGACGTACAGAATACGCTGCGTCCGCTAGCGGCGTGTGTGCGTGATTGGGAGACGTCAGACGCTGCTAATGTCCGGCCAACATAACGTCCAGACACAAAGTGTTTTATTGATGATCCGTACAAAATCACGGATGAAAATGCGCGTCGTATGACCGCTATCGCGTATTCCGTGAAAAAATACGTCCATTCGTTCGAACGCACTTTTTCAAGGACAACGTGAAAAATGCGTTGTCTGACCCTAGCCAAATTCCGCGCAGGGTCGGCGACGTGAACTCACCGAAGTGCAGGGAACGGGAGAGGACTGACATGTTAACCCTGATGATAACCCTGATGATGTGTTTTTTTTTTTTTTTTGTGTGGGGGGTGTTAGTGTGTTAACACAATCTGAGACGGTATCTCAGAGTCATAACTACCTTGGAATAGCTTGCGCTTCCTTTCTGAGGTGCAAATTAACACCTCCTATGCAAGGTATAGGAGACATTAATTTACAGTAGGAACACGCAGGGAAGTGATACACTCGAGCCGCGAGCCCGGATTGCACCAAGAGCGGAATAGGGATTCTAGGCGATAAGACAATATCTCGAGACATTATACATAACATTATCTTGTCGCCATCCTTGGAATAGAGCCTTGTGTTCATTTATGTTACCAGCAATGGCATTCTAGCTTGTTTTACGTTACCGACAGTATCCTGCAGGGGGCAGTGATTTATTCTGAGTCTCTGTATAGACCCCTGACAGGCTGCTGCTGCTCTCTATACAAGAGCTAAGTCAAATAACCCTGATAATAATTTGTGTTTTCATTAATTTTTCTGCATCGTCCTTTTCATCTTAAACCAAATATGACGGAACATTTTTTATTTTAATTCCAGGTTTTTCCTGAGCACCTTCACGTTGGCCGTGTCGGCTGGAGCTGTTCTACTTCTCCCTTTCTCAATCATCAGCAATGAAATCCTCCGCTCGTTCCCCAAAAGCTACTACATCAAGTGGCTGAATGGCTCCCTTATCCACGGTCAGTAGCTGCGTGATGTTTCCTTACATTGTTGCAGAATGTGACATGGTGTGGTTGGGTTTTTGACATGGTGTGGTTGGGTTTTTGACATGGTGTGGTTGGGTTTTTGACATGGTGTGGTTGGGTTTTTGACATGGTGTTGTTGGGTTTTTGACATGGTGTTGTTGGGTTTTTGACATGGTGTTGTTGGGTTTTTGACATGGTGTTGTTGGGTTTTTGACATGGTGTGGTTGGGTTTTTGACATGGTGTGGTTGGGTTTTTGACATGGTGTTGTTGGGTTTTTGACATGGTGTGGTTGGGTTTTTGACATGGTGTTGTTGGGTTTTTGACATGGTGTGGTTGGGTTTTTGACATGGTGTGGTTGGGTTTTTGACATGGTGTGGTTGGGTTTTTGACATGGTGTGTTGGGTTTTTGACATGGTGTGGTTGGGTTTTTGACATGGTGTTGTTGGGTTTTTGACATGGTGTTGTTGGGTTTTGTCTCAATATAGAATGAGACTTCATCAGGGAAGTAGGATACATACTTCCCTGATGAAGTCTCATTCTATATTGAGACAAAACGCGTTGGATTTAGTGTGTTTATTGGTTAATAAACCACATTTCAAATACCCGCTTGATATTCCTTCATTCTGTGGATGATCCTGGCGTCTGTCGTTTGGAAGGAGTCCGTGGTTTATATACTGCTTGCTGAATCAGCTGATTGCCACGAGAGATCTCCATATCTTCCAACTTATCCAGGAGGGGTAACATTTAAAAGATCTATCTATGTGCCCTTTAAACATTTACATCCTGTGAGTTTATATTAAGCAGGGGTTCTCATGTTAACATTTTTCTGCAGTCTGCACTATTGGTTTCTGTGGATTTTTTCAGATACCTTCTTTACCTATTCATCATTCTACCAGCACCAGAGGGCAGTGCCACGCAGATACGTACTAATTTTTATATTGTTACAGGGGGTGGTCACGTTTCTCCTTTTATCTTGTTGGGGTTTTTGACAGGTCGTTTAAGATCCTTTAGGGGTGATTCGCAAGGCCCCAGTTGTCACCGTTGTGGTAGGTATGGTCAGGGCTGCCATCAGGTGGTGAAAGCCCATAATCTGTTAAGGCCCATGTTGGCTCCTGGGGGCCCAGGCCCCTGCCAAACCCAGCAGCAGCTTATCTAAGGCTAGGGTCAGACGAACGCATTTTTCGCGTCGTCCGTGAAAAAGTGCGGTTGAACGAATGGACGTATTTTTCACGGAATACGCGATAGCGGTCATACGATGCGCATTTTCGGCCGTGATTTTGTACGGATCATCAATAAAACCCTTTTTGCGTCTGGACGTTATGTTGGCCGGACGTGTGCAGCGTCTGACGTCTCCCAATCAGGCAAACACGCCGCTATGCGGCCGCAGCGCACTCTGTACGTCAGTAGTAGCGGTTTGACGTTCTCGAAAAAATGCATTCGTTTGCCACTTGCGTTGCACGGACGAACTTTCGTGCGGCCGTTCATCGTATGTTTCCCGGCATTGGACGTCATTTGCTGCTAGCACGGTCGTGATTTCGTGCGGCTAAACGCACGTTAAAAATGCGTTCGTCTGACCCTAGCCTTAATGCTACAGCTAAAGCCCCTTAATGCCGCCCAGGTCTGCCCCACTGGGGTTCTAGTGTTTTGACTGGCATCTGGGGCTGGTCAGAAAGCAACCCCAACAGGAGGAAGACATGTAACCCCTCCCTTGCTGTACATGTGCTTGTGCTTTTTTTCTCTGCCACAACTTGTTGCAAAACCCTGGACTTCTCAAGGGTATTTGATTGTTTGTTAATTTATGACATTGGGTAAAATAAATAATGTTGCTACATTTTAAAGTCGCACGTCCTTGAGATATATATATTTTTTTAAATATATTTATGCAACATAGTGAGTATATTTCTTTATATATACAGTTTTACATGGAAAAAAAATATATATTTATTTCTCTAATATCTTGCATTTATTACTTTGAATTGTTACAGTAGGTACAGAAATACAATGTTTTTGAACCCAGGACGTACTTTAAAACTACAGAAATCTCAATGTATCCTTCCTGGTAAAATACTTTATAAATAAATAAATACCCCCCCCCCCCCGACAGTCTTCTAATTCTTATCCCTAATGAAACCCTTGAGTATCTTGCTTCTGCTGTTTATCAGCGGGACGGCCCCACGAATGGCTTTCCTTAAAAGGTGATTGGTTTAAAAAAAAAAAAAAAGTAAATAATAATAAAAAAAAAATCCTTATTTAATTATTCTCATATAGCGCCAACAGTACAATAACCAGTGGGAACAAGACAAAATTAAGACAATGATAGGAGCCAAAATGATGGCGAGCTTACAAATGTAGATTTTTTTTATTTTTTTTTATTGTTGGTCATTTTACGAAATTAAGAAATTCAGCACAAAATACAGAATTTTACCAATAGCCACATTACATTAGCTCTGGTTTTGCGCCCAATATATTCCGCAGAGCTCTTGCTTTTGGGACACACTTGTAGGAGACACAGCCTTACCCGTGGGAAGAAATCTAGCATTTATAGCTCTTTATACAAGTGGTTTACCAAATGGCACAAGAGCTTACAATCTAAAAGAAAAGCAGGGACCTGACACAGAAAGGCAGCAGGGGGAATGCGAAGCTGCTGGTCAGGGAAACTGCAGCAAAAGCTGAAGCAAAAATGTTGTGATGGGGTTAATATGAGAAATGCAGACCTCTGGGTGTGAGAGTATACATTTTGGTGGAGGAAAATGTGGGCAGCAAGACTTTCTGTGGAGGCTTGAGGTGTCTGAGACGGATGAGCTTGGAGAGGGTTTCTGGTGGCAATTTGGTGGAAAGCTCCTTCCTTTTGTGAATAACTCCTTATATGTGTCACTGGGCGCATCCATTGTGTGATATTTCCCTCTGTGTCACTGGGTGCAACCATTGTGTGATATTTTCCTCTATATGTGTCACTGGGTGCATCCATTGTGTGATATTTTCCTCTATATGTGTCACTGGGTGCATCCATTGTGTGATATTTTCCTCTATATGTGTCACTGGGTGCATCCATTGTGTGATATTTTCCTCTATATGTGTCACTGGGTGCATCCATTGTGTGATATTTCCCTCTATAGGTGTCACTGGGTGCATCCATTGTGTGATATTTTCCTAATGTGTCACTGGGCGCATCCATTGTGTGATATTTCCCTCTGTCACTGGGTGCATCCATTGTGTGACATTTTCCTCTATATGTGTCACTCGGCGCATCCATTGTGTGATATTTTGTGTTGTAAACTCCGCCCCCCCCCCACAGTATCTTTCCATCACTTGCTCCTCACTGTGTGGCTTTGGTCATAGAATGGAGTGAATGGGTCAGTCACCGGCTCACATTATTGTATTGTGTGGGATGTATTCAAAGGACATCACCAAGGGGTAGATTAGAAGGCTTTTTAGCTCCCTGTCTTATCTTGGGTAGCAGAGACAGAACAATACACCTCCTGCAGCCTTAACTGTTAAATACTCTATAGGATAAAGCACAGCCACAAAGTAAAACTCGCCATTAGATTTTGGTAAATGTTGCATCATGGGAAAAATGGAAACAAGAGTTAAACCCCCCCCTCCTAATTTAACTTTTCTTTTTACATGCAATTATTTCAGAAAAAGAAAAAAACGTCAGCGTGTGTTTTTAGAAGGTGGTTTTGTTTGTAATGCTCAAGTAATCTCGTTCCAGCTTGTGTACGTGCTAGTGTCCCTTTAAGTACATGTTGCTGGTTTTGTCTGTGCACAGATTTTATCTAATATTGACTATTTTAAGATAAAATATTGACTGTGCATAAAGCAATGAAAAGCCCCTATTGATGAAGACCCCTTGAATGCTCCCAATCTATGTATTGAACTCCATAGCGAGAGAAAGCCCCTTACCCAGCGTGCAAGCTACCGGTACATCACAGGTTAATTGGCATCAACAGGTCACATGCTGTACGTCTGCGCCTGGATCGGGAGCCGCAGCACTGACCAATCATGGTGGACCCGGTTCCAACCTAGCTGCAGTAGCATTCGGCTATCACAGCAGAGCCGCAAACCTCCCAGACACTCAAGTGGGCTTGTTCAGGGTTGCGGCGGGCTGCAGGAGCCAATACAGCCTGACCCGGGCCGTGGCTACAGAGGTTGGGTCGCAATAAGCTCGGTAACAGGGAGCCAGTAAGGGAAATCGTCTCTCAACGCTTTTTTTCCCTGTTACCGGCCAGGTTAGAATAGGGCTCCTTGAGAAAAAGTGCCTGGTGTTCGCCTGTCACCATAATACTGTGGCAGCCAATCGGTGTTCTTGGCGGCTGGACAGGGCGATTTCTGGTTGCCGCATCCATGACATGGTGCTTTATCAGCTTCTTTTTGATTTTGTCTTTTCCAACTTGCCGCGTAAGTTGATCTCACGGATCTCTTTGACTCCATTTAGTTTATACCTGGTGTTTTTTTCATTCTCTTTTTTTGTGTTTTGCTGCTCCATGTTAGTTGCAGTGTCGATCACTAGGTGGCGCTGCAAGTCACAAATTCCAGTACAGTGTACCAAACATTATGGGGGTTAGTCACTAGCGTCTCAATTTGATCAATATATATATATATATCTCTCAATTAGTGAGAATATGAATGGTTAAACTTGGCTAATTAGGATTTTTTTTTGTCTCTTTACGTCCCTTTCTGTAAAAGAAGAAAAAAAAACAAAAAAAAACCCTTTTTCTGTCCTTGATTCTCACGAAACAGATGTATTCTGCAATGCTCGGCTGAACGCCCAAAAATAATGTTTCTTTATTCTTTCCGCACTGAACTAAAATAATGCTTGTTCGCAAAAGGACAGCATGATACGTGACATTGTATTTTCCCCAAGATTTTCATCCTTTTACGTAAAGTACAAAATGATTGCCGTTTAGTTATAGAGGGGGGGGGGCAATCATCTGTTCTAACACCGGCCACTTTATTAGGTACACCTTGCTAGTATCGGGTTGGACCAGAACTGCCTTAATTCATTATGGCATAGATTCAACAAGGTGTGGAAACGTTCCTGAGAGATTTTGCTCCATATTGACATGATGACATCACACAGTTGTTGCAGATTTCTCGGCTGCACATCCATGATGCGAATCTCCCGTTCCGCCACATCCCACAGGAGCTCTATTGGATTGTGATCTGGGGACTGTGGACGCCATTAGAGGATAGTGACCTCATTGTCATGTTCGAGGAAACCCAGTTTGAGATGATTTGAGCTTTGTGACATGGTGCATTATCCTGCTGGAAGGAGCCATCAGAAGATACAGGGGACACTGTGGTCCTAAAGGGATGGACATGGTCAGTAGCAATACTCGGGCCGTGACTTTCAAATGAGGCTCAATTGGTACTAAAGGGGCCAAAGTGTGCCAAGAAAACATCCCCCACACCATTACACCACCACCAGCCTGAACCGTTGATGCAAGACAGGATGGATCCATGCATTCATGTTGTTTGCGCCAAATTCTGACCCATCTGAATGTCAGAGCTGAAATCGAGACTCATCAAACCAGGCAACGTTTTTCCAATCTTCTATTGTCCAGTTGTGGTGACGAGCCGGTGTGAATTGTAGCCTCAGTTTCCTGTTCTTAGCTGACAGGAGTGGCACCTGGTGTGGTCTGCTGCTGCTGTAGCTCATCCGCTTCAAGGTTGGACGTGTTGTGCCTTCAGAGATGGTATCCTGCAGACCTTGGTTGTATCGAGTGGTTATTTGAGTTACTGTTGCCTTTCTATCATCTCGATCCAGTCTCCTCTGACCTCTGACATCACAAGGCATTTTCGTCCACACAGCTGCCGCTCACTGGATAGTTTCTCTTTTTCGGCCTATTTTCTGTAAACCTTTAGAGATGTTTGTGCGTGAAAATCCCAGCAGATCAACAGGTCTTGAAATACTCAGACCAGCCCGTCTGGCACCAACAGCCCACGCCACGTTCAAAGTCACTTAAAACCCCTTTCTTCCCCATTCTGAGGCTCGGTTTGAACATCAGCAAGTCGTCTTCACGATGCCTAGATGCCTAAATGCATTGAGTTGCTGTCATGTGATTGGCTGATTAGCTATTGAACAGGTGTACCTAATAAAGTGGCCGGTGTGTGTGTGTTTCCTAATATGCAATAACAAGCTTTGCGATTGCTGGAGAGAAATCCACGGAGCTTGTCTGGTGTGTTGATTTTTCTTGATCTCCTGAGATCTCGATGGGTAACAGACCTTGATCGACCTACAACTGAACATTAAAGAGTTAAGCCCACCATGGTGGCACGGAAACTCCTATCACACCAGCCCTGCAATTTTCGGGTTAATTCGTCTATTTATAAAGCTGTCAACTCGCCAAATACAGGCAAATTGACAGCAATATACGATGCATTTTGCCGAGGTTTGCAGGCATTCGGCGGCACCGAAATTTTCCCATAGACTATCGATTCGTCTATTCACAGAGCACCGACATGTCAGTGAAATGCCATGATTTTCAGTCTTTTCAATTCGACAGGTTTGAACCGGCCAATCTCATAGGTTTCAATGCAAAAACATAATATCTTTATAATTTTTGGACAATTCATTTTTTTTATTTTTTTTAACCCCTTAGTGACCGGGCGGTTTTACACGAATCCGTCCTTTAGTGACCGCTGCTGTTTTTACGTTTCTGCGCTGTTAGTGTTTAGGACAATTTTTCCTCTTACTCGTTTATGCAACCCACACATATTTTACACTGTTTTTCTCGTCATTAAATGGACTTTATAAAGATACCATTTTTTTTCATCATTTCATATAATTTACTATAAAAAACATTGTGCAATATGACAAAAAAAATTGAAAAAACCACCACTTTTTCGAACTTTGACCCCCAAAATTTCTTATGTATCAACAACCGTCAAAAAAATTTAATTCCTTAGTAGTTTCTAAATTTAGTTCTAAATTTAGTTCTGAGTTTAGCAATACCCAATGTTTACATATTCCTCGCTTTTTTCCTTATTTTATGCAACAATAAGTGCAAGTAGCACTTTGCCATTTCCAAAGAGTTTATTTTCAAAACTAGTGCTAGTGACATTGTAACACTGATATCTGTCACTAATTCCTGAATAACCCTCCACATATACATATTTTTTAAAGTACACAAATCAAGGTATTAAACTTGGTATTTTGACTCTTTCCATGCAAACCATTTTACCACAAATCTATGCCAAAGTTTGAGAAAAAAAAAAGTTTTGGTAATTTTTTTTTTTTTTGAACGCAATTTAAGAATACATGTACTGTGAACTTTAAGGTTTACTGCCAAAAAACACCCCAAAATATGTTCAGCAACATCTTCTGAGTAAATTGATACCACCCATGTATAGGTATGTCGGGTCATTTGGGGGCTAATAGGCCTTATTTGGGGGGTGCGCATTTCAGTTTTCCAACTTGGAATTTTCACATTTCGTCATCATGCACCCATGTCCTATTTGGGACATTTTTGAAGCCGGCCAAAGTAATTTACCCCCATCAAACCATATATTTTTAGAAAGGGCACACCCTAGGGTACTTCAAAGAGTTGTATTTTAACACTTTCCATGCACTAGCTCTATGTCAAACTTTCAGGTAGTCACTTTTTGTGTTATTTTTTTCACACACATTGTACTTTAGGCATGAATTGTCAAATCCAGTTATGGGTTACTGCCAAAAAACACCCCAAAATATGTTCAGCAACATCTTCTGAGTAAAGTGATACACCCATGTATAGATTTGTTCTGTTGTTTTTGGGGTGCTACGCCAATCTTTTGACATGTGCTTGTCAATTTTCTAATTTGACATATCTTCTTTGCTTATCTTTTTTTTAGGGGCCTTTTTACATACCCCAATTTTATGAACGTGCATATATTTGGTAAGCTAACACCCCAAAGTATTGTAAATGGAGTGCTTTGATGCCATGGATGCAACCGTTTTAGCCCAAAACATTTGAGAAGGTGTGTGGCGGTAATTTTTCAATTTTCAGATTTTTACGCCCACATTAGATTTGGACTGTGATTTAGGAGACACTGTTGTTTGTTACTGCATGAAAACTCTCCAGGTTGTTTTCTGCAAGGTCTCCTGAGTACACCCATGCCCCCCATGCATAGGTGTGCAAAGATTTTGGCAAAATACAGCACCAATTGTAGAACATAAAAATGTAGGAATAAAATGTAAGTCTGGTGCAGTAAAAGAAAAAAAAAAACTAAACTGAACTAACTAGACTGTAAGAAAAAAAAAATCACAGATCACGCACAGTGTGATACATCTTGAAACAGTCCCCAAGACACAGACCGGGTTGTCCAGGGCATTCTGGGCAGTAAAAGATTGTGTCTCTCCTCTGCCCCCTCTTGAAACACACCCTGCATCTTTTTTGGGGTTTCTGTTTGCCCTCAGTAGGGGGGATTTTATAAATAAAATGTGTAGCCCCAACTCTGTCCCCCATCACCGTCGGGGGAGGATGTGCATCCTGGTACAAAAACCCCGAAATGACCTGGAGCTGAAACTGTAAAAAGGACAGCGTCACTCTGGGGTTTGCCTTTTTGCAGAGCAAAAAGGCATTGTGGGTTGCAATTTGCATCAGGTAAATTGCAACCTTTTTGTACCAGGCCCTTGACTTCCGCATAATCTGGTAGGGCTGGAGCAGCTGATCTGCCACATCAACCCCACCCATATGGCGGTTATAGTCTTTGATGCACACTGGCTTCCTGATGCGCTCAGCTCTGCCACGTACAGAGACCTCCACAGACCTCTCAGTGTGGATGGTGGATAGAAGGTATACATCCTTCTTGTCTCTGTACTTGACCGCCAACAGCTCCTCTTGGCGCAGAGCTGAGGTCTCCCCCTTTTTAACGGGTGCGGACAAGCTGTGCTGGGAAACCTACGCGGTTCTTGCGAACAGTACCGCATGCTGCTGTATCAAAACAATACAGCAGCTTGAACAAAGGGACACTCGTATAAAAAGTATCAACATACAAGTGGTACCCTTTGTTCATCAGGGGAAAAAGTAGGTCCCACACAATCTTGCCACTGGTTCCCATGTGTTCTGAGCAACCTGGAGGGTCAAGGCTACTATCCTTTCCCTCGTACACCCGGAAGGCCTGAGTATACCCACTCTCGCTGTCACAGAGCTTATACACCTTCACTCCATACCTGGAGCGTTTGGAAGGAATATACTGCTTGAATCCCAGCCTTCCCTTGTATTTCATTAGGGATTCATCCACGCAGATATTCCTTCCAGGTGTATAAGCCTCTGCAAACCTGGCGGCGAAGTGGGTAATCAGGGGGCGGATTTTATACAGCCTGTCAAACTGGGGATGCTCTCTAGGAGGGCACAGGCTGTTGTCACTGAAGTGCATGAAACGCAAAATGTTTTCATACCTTCTACGTGACATTGATTGGGGGTAAATGGGGGTAGAGCAGATGGGGCTACTGCTCCAGTAGGAGAGAATTGAGGGCTTCTTTATGATGCCCATCAGCATAGTAAGTGCCCAGAATTTCAGAAATTCTGGCACATCTAGCAGGGTCCATTGCTGCCTTGCCAAGTAGGAGTCTGGCTTCGCAGCACAATGCTGATGGGCATACAGATTTGATTGGGCAACAATGTGGCCCAACAAATCATCCCCCATAAACACCTGCAAAAACTGTGTGGTCGGTAAATCCTGCAACATCAATATTGATGCCAGGATTTGCCGTGAAAGGAGGGATATCTGGCCTCTGGCGATGAGGCACTACCCACTCCTCAGCTGGAGCTGTGCGTCTCCTGCTGGCAGGTGGTGGCCCAGGATCTGCATCAGAAACATCACTAGGAGATACATCAGCCAGCGTAGATGATGTATCTAGCGATGTCTCTGAGCAGTTAGCGAGGTCAAAAACTGGGTCTGAGTCCGACGCAGATGCCTCAGATTCTGACGCCAGGATGGCATATGCCTTCTCGGCGCTGTACACCTTCTCAGACATTATAAAATTATATATATATATATATATTATTGGTTCTTAGAAGAACCGTTGGGTTTCACAAGAAAATACAAATAAACACCTAAATCCCTCTAAACCTGCCTCAATTCTTCTAAATCTCCCTAAAATCTCTCTAAATCTGCCTCAATTTTTTCTAATCTCACTAAATCTACCTAAAATCTCTAACCTGTCAAATCTGATGTCTGTCTCTCGCTCACCAAAACACAAGTGAGGAGAGGGAGGGAGAATCACAGAGGTCACGGCCAATATTTACAAAATATTGACCTGACCTGACAAATTAGAAATTTTATTTTGATTTTTTCTTACTTCTGATTGGATGTTGCTAGCCTGCCTCTCTGAGGCAGGCTAGGAACATCCGACACAGCCCCAAGATGACCCTGCCCTTAGAAGGGCAGCGCCATCTTGGCTGTCACATTTATTTTATTTTATTCATTTTTATTTATTTATTTTTCTTTTCTTACACTTTTTTTACACTTTTTTTAGTCTGCTGGGTGCCTTGATCCCTCGAGGCACCCAGCAGAGCACCTGATCACTCGTGATCTTTTTTGTACTGAGTGCCACGATACCTCGTGGCACTCAGTACTTCCTGCCGCTACCGGAAGTGATCGCTCGGGGGGAGCGATCACTGAGCGGACCGGCGGCAGGTAAACATATTGCATGGATGCCTCGCTGTCGAGGCATCCCTGCAATATACTCAGAGCAGCTGGAAGCGATACCGATCGCTTCCAGAGCTCTGTAGAAGAACGGGGCACCTTTCCGGTGAAACCGGATGTTGATCGCTCCCGGGGAGTGATCACAAGGGGCCCCGGCACTTCTAACCGCCATTGCATGGATGCCTGGACTCCCAGGCAGCCTGCAATGGCGTTTGAGCTGCTGGAAGCGATCCGATCGCTTCCAGCGCTCAAAAGACCGCAGGACGTACCATGTACGTCAGCGGGTCTAAAAGAGACCCGCGGCCGTGACGTACATGGTACGTCTGCGGTCTCTAAGGGGTTAACAAAACCCTTTTTTTAAAAATAAAATAATAATAAAAAAAGTCTTAAAAAAATCTAAGTACTTTTTTTTTTTCTTTTTGTAACCGGCCTTTTTATTAATTTTAAAGGTTTATTATTTAGACATTTGATTTTAAGCTCCTATTAGGAGAATAGGGAACGTGCTTTTTTTTTTTTTTTTCCTCTTCCAGCTTGGAATTCGTCGTTGCCAATTCGGTGGTTTTCACCGATGTCCGATTATCTACTGAATAAACTGGAACTTCAGCTCGAAAAATGTTGTGCCGACCATTTGATTATTTAAAGTGCACACTCTTGGGATTAAACCCTGCCTAATGGATAGTCCAACAATCACTACAATAGTACCGCAACCGCTAATGCCCTGTGGAATTCTCTGCCTGTTGAGGTGGTTGGGTCAGAGACTGTACAGACTTTTAAAAAGCGACTGGATGACTTCCTGCAGACACAGAATATTAAGGGTTATAATATTTAATATGTGGGTAAAAGCTTCTTGATCCAAGGAGAAATCTGACGCCATCTGGGGCAAGAAGGAATTTTTTCCCAGTATGTTGCATATTGGCGAGCGCTTCAGACTGGGTTTTTTGCCTTCTTTTGGATCAACAGCAGTAGGTGATGTGTGAGAGGCTGAACCCGATGGACTCATGTCTTTTTTTCAGCCTATGTAACTAACTAGGGATGCACCAATACCAATACTAGTATCGGTATCGGGCCGATATTGCCACTGGGGGCAAATCTGTGAGAGCTGGGGGCAAATCTGTGAGAGCTGGGGGCAAATCTGTGAGAGCTGGGGGCAAATCTGTGAGAGCTGGGGGCAAATCTGTGAGAGCTGGGGGCAAATCTGTGAGAGCTGGGGGCAAATCTGTGAGAGCTGGGGGCAAATCTGTGAGAGCTGGGGGCAAATCTGTGAGAGCTGGGGGCAAATCTGTGAGAGCTGGGGGCAAATCTGTGAGAGCTGGGGGCAAATCTGTGAGAGCTGGGGGCAAATCTGTGAGAGCTGGGGGCAAATCCGTGAGAGCTGGGGGCAAATCTGTGAGAGCTGGGGGCAAATCTGTGAGAGCTGGGGGCAAATCTGTGAGAGCTGGGGGCAAATCTGTGAGAGCTGGGGGCAAATCCGTGAGTGCTGGGGGCAAGCTACATGTGAGCTGGGGATATTCTGTATATCTATATATATCTATCTGCGGGGGGGAAATATACATGTGAGCTGGGGGCATTTTTATATGAGGTCTGTTCTTATTGGAAAGCGTCACATGACATTAAATAAAATTATCGGTACTCGGTATCGGTGAGTAATTTTAAAAGGTATCGGTACTCGTACTCGGTCTTAAAGTGGTATCGGTGCATCCCTATAACTAAGGTATAATGCTTTTAAAAACATAACTTTTAATATCTCAATAAAAAAAGATATATATCTCAAGATAGCTGTTGAAAGAACAAAAATAGAATAATTTCTGATATTTGCTCTAGTTATCGTCAAGGGATAGATCTATATCTAAACCTAGATCAAATATCATAAAGTATTCCTTTTTATTTTTGGTTCTTTCAACAGCTTTCTTGATAGACCCCTATGAAAACTTTGAGATGTATATCAGTTTTTTTTTTTTTTTACTGTACATCACACTTTCGATGTTATTTAGCGTTTTGACACACACACACACACTCACACTCACACTCTCACTCACTCTCTCTGTTTTCCTGGTGTTATCCATGCAGTGTTCGGCCGGACTGATCGCATTGCTTCTGATCTGAAGAAGAGGGGCGACACTTGAAAGCTTGTTGCGAGTCCAGAGAAAAGTATCGCTGTATCCTGCAATACTCTGATCATTTCATCTGAAATTCTGGGCTAGCACGGCTTCTCGGCTACGCTGTGTGCGCGTATGTGTATATGCAGTACGTAGTGATACCTTTTATTGGATTAACGTTACATTTAAAAGACAAGCTTTCGAGCGTGTATCCTCTCTTCCTCCGGTCTGGATGCTATACTGATCAGTTCCTAGAATTGGACATAAAGCCGGGGTCTGCAACCTTAAAGAGCCAAAGAGCCATTTGGACCCGTTTCCCACAAAAAAGAAAACACTGGGAGCCACAAACCCCTTTCTACATCTAAGGCTAGGGTCAGACTAGCGCACTTTAAACGTGCGTTCTGGCGCACTTAATTACGGCCGCACTAGCAGCAAATGACGGGCAATGACGGCCAATATACGAAGTACGGTCGCACAAAAGTCCGGCTGCGCAACGCAAGTGGCAAACTAACGCATTTTGTCGAGAACGTAAAACCTCTAGTACGGTTGTACAGAGTGCGCTGCGCCCGCTAGCGGCGTGTGTGCGTGATTTGGAGATGTCAGACACTGCTAATGTCCGGCCAACATAACGTCCAGACACAAAAAGGGTTTTATTGATGATCCGTACAAAATCACGGATGCAAATGCGCATCGTATGACCGCTATCGCGTACTCCGTGAAAAAATGCGTCCATTCGTTCGAACGCACTTTTTCACAGACAACGTGAAAATGCGTTCGTCTGACCCTAGCCTAAAATGTAGATAACACTGCATAGATCGTTTTTTTTTCTTCTTTTTTTTCCTTTATGCTATGTATAACACGAACTATAGTGTGTTATTTATTATTTCTATTATTGTTGTATTTGTTACTTTTTTCACATGCTCAAAATGCACATATTACTTTAATTAACTTAAATTAATTAATGGAAGCGGGCTGCCTGCATACATTTATGCTTCAAGTAAATTAGCCAAATTTAATATATGTATTTTGTGCAAGTAAAAAAAAGTAACAAATACAACAATTTGCCCTGGGGTGGGGAGGGGTACTTTGAATTATTAGTATTAAAAGTTTAAATTTAATCATTTTAAGCCCACATAAGGCAGGCAATTGCCATGTCATTAATATAAATAAAAAATTATTTCAATTAATTAGGGATGCACCGATACTAGTATCGGTATCGGTGCCGATACTGCCGTTTGCACGAGTACCAAGTACACGTGCAAACGGGCCAATACATCCCGCTGATGCTGGGCCGGCTTGCCGGTATCTGCCTGGCTGGGGAAGCTGGCCGCGTGCATGAAAAGCACGTGGCCAGCGTTCCCCTCCGGCGCGCCGCATACTCACCCATCCTGAAGGTCCTGTCGCATAGCAATGATGCGATCAGGCGGCCACTGGGCGATCCTGTGACTCTGCCTCTCGGCTGGAGGCAGCGTCACAGATGCGGCCACGGGATCGGATCACTGCCATGCGACCGGACCTTCAGGATGGGTGAGTATGCGGCGCGCCGGAGGGGAACGCTGGCCACGTGCTTTTCATGCACGCGGCCAGCTTCCCCAGCGTTCGAACTGGGGGCAATATCCATGAGAGCTGGGGGCAAGATATATATCACACCAACATATTATTCAAACACAAAAGAAACCACAACAGCAGCTAAATTCATTTAAACAGAGATTTTCCAGATTTAACCCTTTAAATGCTTACAAACATTTCTTAATCCCTTCATAGACCCTGCAGTTCTTAACCCTTACACAGATTCAATGTTGATCTCTGTTGAACAATGGTGGAAGTTTAGTTTGCAATAGATGGCCATGGATTGCGTAAACCTGCCAACAGCGACAATGTATTCCACCCCTGGCAGGTCCTATCATACTAACCTAATGTCTGCTCTTATGGGATAAGCTTGAGGACCCAGTCCTTTCTGAAGCTCCTGCAGATCAAGGTTTAAATAGAACCTGCGGGTGGAGCACCTGTGACAGGGAGGGGTGCTTCCCCAAAAGGGGTGTCAGCCCTATAATATACAAAATGCACGAGAGGGGCAGCACTCAACCTTAACTACGCTTTCAGTGCGGGTGCATCTCAAGACAACATGATATACAACAAAACAGGAGGAGAGCACACCAACATATTATTCAAACAACACAAAAGAAACCACAACAGCAGCTAAATTCATTTAAACATAGAGATTTTCCAGATTTAACCCTTTAAATGCTTACAAACGTTTCTTTTGTGTTGTTTGAATAATATGTTGGTGTGCTCTCCTCCTGTTTTGTTGTATATCATGTTGTCTTGAGATGCACCCGCACTGAAAGCGTAGTTAAGGTTGAGTGCTGCCCCTCTCGTGTAATATATATATATATATATCTATATACCGGTATATCTCAGGGGGGGGGTATATACATGTGAGCTGGGGGCATTTTTTATGAGGTCTGTTCTTATTGAAAAGCGTCACATGACATTAAATAAAAGTATCGGTACTCGGTCTTAAAAAAGTGGTATTGGTGCATCCCTACAATTAATTAGTTACAAACCTTTTATAAAGCGCGAATAACAAATATACATACACAGAACACACACAGAAAAGTAGGAGATAGGGCCCTGGTGGAGAGCTTAATGCAGCCATGCCATAATTTATGCTATTTATTTATAATTCTTATATTTTTTCTCCCCACATATATAATAGTCCCCAGGTCCCCCCCCATGTATAAATTAATAATCTCCCATTTAGAAATGAATAATCCTCAGAACCCCCATATATAAATTAATAAACCCCTGGTCTCCCCATATATAAATAATCCCCAGGCCCCCCATATATAAATAATCCCCAGGTCCACCATATATAAATGAATAATCCCCAGGTCCCCCATATATAAATAAATAATCCCCAGGTCCCCCCCATATATAAATTAATAAACCCCTGGTCCCCCCCCCCATATATAAATAAACCCCAGGTCCACCATATATAAATGAATAATCCCCAGGTCCCCCATATATAAATGAATAATCCCCAGGTCCCCCATATATAAATGAATAATCCCCAGGTCCCCCATATATAAATAATCCCCAGGTCCCCCATATATAAATAAACCCCAGGTCCACCATATATAAATTAATAATCCCCAGGTCCCCCATATATTATCATTGCTTATTGATTATTATCATTGCTTATTGATTATTATCATTGCTTATTGATTATTATCATTGCTTATTTAGATTTCAGGAAGGCTTTTGATACTGTTCCGCATAGAAGCTTATCAATAAATTGCAATCTTTGAGCTTGGATTCCAATATTGTTGAATGGATTAGGCAGTGGCTGAGTGACAGACAACAGAGGGTTGTGGTAAATGGAGTTTATTCGGCGCAAGGTCTTGTTACCAGTGGGGTACCTCAGGGGTCAGTACTTGGACCCATTCTATTTAATATTTTTATTAGTGATATTGCAGAAGGTATTAATGGAAAAGTATGTCTTTTTGCTGATGACACAAAGATTTGCAACAGGGTTGACGTTCCTGGAGGGATCAGCCAAATGACAAATGATTTAGGTAAACTAAAAAAATGGTCGGAGCTGTGGCAATTGAGTTTTAATGTGGATAAGTGCAAGATAATGCACCTGGGGCGTAAAAACCCAAGGGCTGAATATAGAATATTTGATACAGTCCTAACCTCAACATCTGAGGAAAGGGATTTAGGGGTTATTATTTCAGAGGATCTAAGGGTAAGTAGTCAATGTAATAGAGCAGCAGGAAATGCTAGCAGAATGCTTGGAAATGCTGGCAGAATGCTTGGTTGTGTAGGGAGAGGTATTAGCAGTAGGAAAAGGGAAGTGCTCATGCCACTGTACAGAGCACTGGTGAGACCTCACTTGGAGTACTGTGTGCAGTACTGGAGACCGTATCTCCAGAAGGATATAGACATCTTAGAGAGAGTTCAGAGAAGGGCTACTAAAATGGTGTACGGCTTGAAGGAGAAAAGTTACCAGGAAAGGCTTAATGATCTTAACATGTACAGCTTGGAAAAAAGACGAGACAGAGGAGATATGATAGAAACATTTAAATACATAAAGGGAATCCACAAGGTAGAGGAAGGGAGTATATTTAAACGGAAACAAAGTAGCAAAACAAGAGGACATAGTCTTAGATTAGAGGGGCAAAGGTTTAAAAGTAACATCAGGAAGCATTATTTTACTGAGCGGGTGGTGGATACATGGAACAGTCTTCCAGTTGAAGTGGTAGAGGCCAAAACAGTAATTGAATTTAAGCAAGCATGGGATAGGCATAAGGCTATCCTAAACAAAAGATAAATCCAGGTTAAGTATCCATGTAATTGGGCAGACTAGATGGGCCGAAAGGTTCTTATCTGCCGACATTTTTCTATGTTTCTATGTTTCTATATATAAATAATCCCCAGGTCCCCCATATATAAATAATCCCCAGGTCCACCATATATAAATGAATAATCCTCAAGTATCCCATATATATATATATATATATATATATAAATAATCCCCTGGTCCCCCATATATAAATTAATAATCCCCAGGTCCCCCATATATAAATTAATAAACCCCTGGTCCCCCCCATATATAAATTAATCCCCAGGTCCCCCATATTTGAATAATCCCCAGGTACCCCCATATATAAATGAATAATCCCCAGGTCCCCTCATACCTCGTTTCCATCAACCTGTGCAAGTTCTGGCACCGCGGTGGCTGTCCATCATGCTGAGGGGGCGGGATTATCCCTGCTCCCCTCACTCTCTATTGGACAGCCACCGCAAACCGATGTCTTCCATCACGCTGTGCCCAGAGCAAGGAGCAGCGTGATGATGGGAACAGAGCCAACGGTGGCCGCCCAGCAGAGTATGGGGGGAACCTGGGTCAGGGCCGGCTGCGCCCTAGCGGGAGCACTGGTCTGGGAGCCGCAGAAGGGCATTGAAAGAGCCGCAGGTTGCAGACCCCTGACATAAATGGTCACATGGGTGGGGGGATTAGATGTCGTAAAAAGTGCGAGTCAAATGGTATGTTCAAAATGGGAAAATAAACGCATGAGGGATCTCGGGCCCAAAATAAATCAACAGAGATAAGATCATACAGCCTAGAATGAAAAAAGGGGAAAAAAACCAAAAAACAAAACACAAAACAGTGAAGTCTGAAAGAGACATGAAGAGAAAAGAACCAAGAAGAAACAAAACCTCAGCCAGATTTTAGACTGTTATGTGACGTTATGTGTATATACGAATAGGTTTTTAATGTTCTCCAAAACGTCGCTGTCCCAGTCAATGTATCAGCATTACATTTTTTTTCCTGCTAAATGTTCGATATTAAAAATGGTTTCTGAAGTCCTCGTGTTCTCAATATATGGATATTGTAGCTCATGGAAAGCGCCAGGCGTGTTTTGATGGCTCAGAGTGCAGAAGCTGTGCGAAAATTAAACGTTCTATATGTACGTGCTGTCTGCGTTGTAAATGTACTTGATAAAACCCAGGACCTACTTGAAAACGAGAGAAATCTCAATGTATCCTTTCTGGTAAAATACTTTATAAATAAAGTAAAAACACAAGGGACAAACGGAATTTATTTGATTCATTTAATATCACCATGTGTCCACCAGGTGGCGCCTGGAGCCCACATTAAAGCCTTGGTGTTAGGCTAGGGTCAAACGAAAGCATTTTTACACGCGAACGTAAAAAAGTGTGTCCGAACTCATTGAAGTATTTTTTCATGGAATTCGCGAAAACGGTCATACGATGCACATGTTCGTGCGTGACTTTTTACGGATCCAAACCAGGAAACTTTGGGTGTCTGGACGTTATGTTGGCCGGACACGAGCAGGGTCTGACGTCTCCAAATCACACACACACACCGCTAGCGGACGCAGCGCGCTCTGTACGTCCGTACTAGCGGTTCTGCGTTCTCGAAAAAATGCGTTCATTTTCCACTTGCGTTGCGCAGCCGGACTTTCGTGCGACCGTACTTCGTATATTGGCCGTCATTGCCTGTCATTTGCTGCTAGTGTGGCCGTAATTAAGTGCGCCAGAACGCACGTTAAAAGTGCGCTGGTCTGACCCCAGCCTTAAAGGAACGCTCCACTCAAAAATCACCCCCCCCCCCCGGTTTTTTATCCTAATCTATCCCTATTCCCTTAATAAAAAGTTTTGTTTTTTTTTGTGTAACTCTAATACTTACCCTAAAATCCACTTGTTTCCAGCGGCGTCTTTATACTCAACCTCCCTCCTCTTTCGCTCCCGTCCTTCTTGAGTCTTCTTGGCTTCTGGTTTACGTGAGAAGCGCGCATGCGCGCCTCTCACATAAGCCAGCCAATCGGCAGGCTTCCTCCCGGCTCCCTCTGAGGATTAGTGTTGCGCGCAAGAGGATGTGCGCAACACTAACCCTCAGCCACTGCCACCAGCTTCTGCGGTGAGTTGGAGACGTCATTGCGCTGAAAGCGCGATGACGTCTCCTACTCTGCAAAAGTCGGCAGAAGCGGGAAATATGATTCCCGCTCTGCTGACTGACAGCTGGGAGGGCGGAGTAAACTCCTCCGCCTCTCTCAGCTGTTTTCAGCTTTTTCAGCTGAACTGCCGAGCGGAGGGAGGGGGGACAGAGGGCAGGATACTCCGGGCATCATGACCACCTAAAATAGCTTAGGTGGTCATGTTGCCTAGAGTGTCCCTTTTAATAGCACCTTCGGGTCCCACTGCATTTCTGCAGACTCCTGAATTACCAGTAATGGCACCATCCTAATCTGGAGCTCTGTACAAGGTGGACCCTGCTCAGACCATTTAAGATTGGGGTAAATTCACAGAAAGTGGGGTCAGACTTCAAAATATTTATGGGAAGCTGAAGTATCATGAGCCGTTCTCTGGCATTGCAATAAAAAAAGGTGTGTGTGTGTGTTTACATAATTATATTGAGAGATTAAGACTGCAGGGTTATTCGCAAAGCTTTGTGATTTACCGATGTTGCACGATGATAAACTTTGGGAAAATTCAAACCGCGGCAGGAGAACAATCGTTAATGAAGCTTCTCCTGCCGCTGTTAGATTTTTCCCCCTTCGGCAAACACTGAAGTCCATCGTCGCTGCAGCATCAATAAACTGCTACGTGCTGTGAATAACCCCCATAATGTTAAACATTTTGTCCTTTTTGTGTTTTGTAACTGCAGGTCTATGGAACCTCGTGTCGCTCTTCTCCAATCTCTGCCTGTTTGTGCTGATGCCGTTCGCTTTCTTCTTTCTGGAGTCGGAAGGCTTCGCTGGCCTGAAAAAGGTAACCTCGAGTGCTGCCCCGTAGCCACCTTTCATTACTTTCCACACATTGCAGGGAGATGCATGAATTGTGCTGCCTGGCAGAGTATATTTCTATATGATATACGTGCTGGTGGGGGTGATAACTAACTCCGGCACCCCCAGAGATCCTGACCTGCATGGCCCGTGAAGCTCAGCAGTCCTTTTAGATGGGGGATCATTATGGGGAGTAAGGCCTGGCTCACACCTGGGCGTTCCTACGCGCTGTAAAAACGCTCAAACACTGAAATCCCATTATTTCCTATGGGCATGGATCAGACCTGGGCATTTTACAGCGTGTAGGAACGCGCTGTCAAACGCCCTATGCCCAAAGAGGAACAGGAGCTTCTTTGGGACGTATTACAGTGCTTTTTGCGGCCATGGACTTAAACGTGAACGCACTGAAATTGGCGTTTGCATCAACAAAGACGCGTATGAACGCGCGTTCCACACATAGCAACAGGCACAAAGTCTTTTTCATTGGACGCCTCCATAGTCAAAAACCCAGACAAAACCACGCGTAAAACGCGTATATGAGATACGCTCAGGTGTGAACCCAGCGTAAAGTCCAAAATGTTTTCGAATGCCACGGAAAGCCATTTGTGTCCTAAGCAGGGGCCAGTTGGGACAGCGCCCCGCCAATTCCACTCCCCCTAAACAAAAACCTTTTTATAATCCTCTCATTTAAAAAGAAAAAAAAAAAGTTAATATTATTATTATATATTTTTTTGTGTTTATGAATGAATCCAAAAAGCTGTGTTTTTATTACTTTATTTTAAACGTGCCTGGTCAGTGGGGGCTTTGCACATGCTCAGTCTGTCCCCTTCTTTTTACATCCTATTTATTTGATCCTAAAAATACTTAACCACGTGGTTTTTGTGAATGAAATCCGTCTATTTTGTCAACTATAAAGACATACAGGGTCATTCAGAGAAAGGTGAAACTCTGGAGAACTTTTGGAGAAGTGAAAAATTCTAGGTCAAAATTGTCAAACAAGAAAAATTCTCTCATTCGTCTCACTTTCCAAATCGGCTATTTTGACCTAGAATTTTCACTTCTCCAAAAGTTCTCCAGAGTTTCACCTTTCTCTGAATAACCCTGATCTTTTTTTTCCTTTTTTACTATCCTTTTACGTTTCGTTCTCGTCTCCCGTTGCTGTTCTTTTCATCACCTGAAAGGGGAGCTCTAAGCAAGTGTTTGATAAGCCCGGTGACATTCGGGTTGGTTATGGGACACGAGGCATTTAGCGGCTATTTATTCCCGAGAAACAGAGTCACGCTGGAAACGCTGGGATTCTCGCGTGTCAATCCGTGTATGTGCTTTTAGTTTCTTTTATTTCATATATTTTAGCATTTGTTGTTTTAGTTTTAAAGCATTTTCAGATCTGCTCAGTCCGGCAGCCGATCCTGCTGCTTCTGTGGAAACTGTAGGCGCTGTAGAAATAATAATACCCTGCCGATTTAATCTCCAGGCGTTTGTTGGTTCTGTTGGACGCTGATCACTTCACACTGCAGGTGTCAGTTTGGAGGTACATTGATACATTGATGTGGCTGTGACCTGCTCAGGTGACGCTTCCATGAGGTCTAGCTGCGACCGTTCTTTCTTCCTCTGCAAATCGCAAGATAAAACGCCTGCTGTGTATAATCACAGCCAAGGAACCAATCCCATCCACCACCTCCCCTTACTGCGAAGGACAAGGAGAACAAATAGGTCTCTGATTTCCTTCCACTCAGAGTGATCCCGTGAGAACACGTACACGCACTCTCACGTGACTCCTTGGAGATACGGTAGCCGCAGGCAGCAGGCTCATCGGCTTCCTCTTAGCGGCTCCATTACATTGATTAATGGCTCGCGTCATTTGCCCGTCTTGGCATCTTTCTATCACTGGCTGAAACGAGGCACTAGGAGTGAACACAAGCTGCGTATCATCATCACCGCCATCACTGGCTCCATCTAGTGCAGGTTTTACTCCCGTACCTTTTACAATAAATTTTTAAAGGTTGCTGTGTGTTTAGTTTGTGTTTTTTTTTTTGTTACCCACCTTTGGGCCCTCTTCCCCTCTGGAGCCGCTATCTTTACGGCTGGAGAAGCTATTCTGCTCTTGGCGGGAGCTTTGCTTGCATCTCGGGCATTGCACATATTAACCTCTTTAACACTTTTTATACTTTGTATAGGATGTGCTATTTTGTGCCTAGGACTAGAAGAACGAGCTATTCCATGGTAATTGGTTCATCTCATCTGGATTCAGTATCTCTAACAAATACCGACTGCCAGGACTTAACACTGTATGACAACCCCCTCAAATACTCACTCCCCTCTCATCCCTTGGTGGAGCCATTCGCCAGTCACACTCGCCAAGAGGAGAGTGACAGTTGGAGCAAATTGTTCCCGCTGAACTTCATTTTGCTACGAACTCCTGCAGAGTGTACAGCTGGACGCGCTGGGCTTCATGGAGTCCAGTGGACCCAAGGAGCTGATACAAGCGTCGGCGTATGTTGCTGCTGCTTGTATCACTCAGAACCTGGTGTTCCTTGTGCGATAATAAAGGCGGGTTCCAGGCTCCAGATTTTCGTAAAGGGAAAAACCCCTTTAATATTACTTCACCCGCAACGTTTCGGCTCTTTCAAAGTTTCGTTTTTGTGCGTTTCATTCTGCGGCCGATGCGTCAGGATCCAAAGAATAGGTGCGGTAAAAGGGCCACACATTTATTTTTTACACCACCACTTAGGCCGGGTGCACACTAGCGTTTTCTTCTGCGCACTAGCGTGCGTTAAAAAGGACACACTTTATGACGGAAGAGATTGGTAGACGCCAGAAGATGCGTTAATTTTGATGCACGTTGTAAAAACTGAATTTGATTTGAGGAAAAAAAAGCTGTGCTTTTGACATTCAGCATGCAGCCAACGTCACGTCAATCCTAGCGCAACAGCCTTGGTGTTTCAATGACGGACGTCTTTAGCGCGCGTTGCGCGCGTACTACGTGTGTTCTTTTATCCGCGAAATTATATGCTGCAACGCATGTCATAAAGAGTGTCATAACGCGCGCTAGTGCGCAAAAGAAAACACTAGTGTGCACCCAGCCTAACATCTACCTTTTTACCACCGACTGCAGAATCGGGGCCTTTTTTGTGTTTCTTGTAACCTTGATACAGTGTGCCATTATGTTATTTTTTTAAGTGTTTATTACATGCCACTGTTTGTTTTTTGGTTTTTTTTTTTGCAGAGAAAACAGGGCACAGCGCTCAGCGTTTAACCATCAGATGTATTTACCTCCTAGTAATATCCTCTTTTACTGAAGGATAATTAGATGGCATCATTGGGAATCTCCATAATTCTAATTGTATCTCCAAAAGAAACAAAAAAGCACATTGCATAATATTGTAATAATCATGTGTGTTTATGGACAAATCTACGCAATAAACTCACGTATTCCTGAGCCTAAATGAGGCTCACACGAATCAGCTCGTGAAGTGACAGCTTGGTGAAGGCATCTGAACATCCAGAAGGGCTGATGGGTGGCATTACTGAATAGCTCACAAGCTGATTCGTGTGAGCCTCATTTAGGCTCAGGAATACGTGAGTTTATTGCGTATATTTGTCTATAAACACATGATTATTACAATATTAAACAAAAACAACAAAGTAAGCCTCCAAACGGAGCTACTACTACCAACGAGAACACTTCTATCGGGAGACAAGAGACAAAACAAGTTTTTATTACAATATTATGCCAAGGTTTGTTTTTGTTTCTTTTGAGGTACATTTAGCATCATTGGGAATCTCCATAATTCTAATTGTAGAAAAAAGAAACAAAAAACCCATTGGCATAATATTGTAATAAAAACTTGTTTTTGTCTCTTGTCTCCCGATATAAGTGTTCTTGTTGGTAGTAGCTCCGTTTGGAGGCTTACTCTGCTGTTTTTGTTTTAATATTGTAATAATCATGTGTGTTTATGGACAAATATACGCAATAAACTCACGTATTGCTGAGCGTAAATGAGGCTCACGCGAATCGGCTTGTGGGTTATTCAGTAAGGCCAACCCTTAGCCCTTCTAGATGTTCAGCTGTCTTCACTGAGCTGTCACTTCACGAGCTGATTCGTGTGAGCCTCATTTAGGCTCAGGAATACGTGAGTTTACTGCGTATATTTGCCCATAAACACACATGATTATTACAATATTTTGCTATGTGCTTTTTTGTTTCTTTTGGCGGTACAATTAGCATCATTGGGAATCTATATAATTCTATCTATCCTTCAGCCAAAGAGGATATTACTAGGAGGTAAATACATCTGATGGTTAAACGCTGAGCACTGTGCCGTGTTTTCTCTGTATATTTGTAATTTTGTGTTGTTGGGAGGATCGACATTTAAGATACCAGTGATCTGGTTTTATTGTTGTTATTTGATCGCTTTGACCATCTCTCATTCACTGGCTGCGTTTTGTGTGTTTTTTTTTCCTCTTTCTTTCTTTCTTTCTTTCATTATCATCATCCTGGCCTGTATTTTAAAAAAGCTAATTCGGAAAATGACGCGCTGTAACAAGGTTACAAGAAACTCGAACCATAGATATCTGTGGGGTCGGGTGGTGGACGGACTCTCCATGTTCAGGAAGGAATGCCGTGCCCTTACGCCCCGTCCTCTGACATTCCACTGACTCACACAAACACCTGCCAGGGTCCCTCACTAATGCCCGAGCCGGGCGCAGGTAAAGCTCCAGACTCCGCTTACGAGGTTTCATTCTGTCTTTTTCTTCACTCAGCTAATTGCCTGGAAAGCTCTTAAACAAACAAGCCGGGTAATCTCTCCGGCGAGCGAGAAGCCGGGCATTGGCAGGAGCTGTTCACACTTTGTGACGGCTTTTGGAGGAAAGTGAGTTATATATTTATTTTTGTTGCACTTTCTTAATGTTACACTATTTCTCCCCCCCCCCCCCCCGATCTGCAGCAATCCTCCGCTGCAACAGTGTTGACCTTGGACAAACATTTTCCCCTGTTTTAGGCTGAGCCCGTAATAATGAGCCGCAAATGACACGGCGAGCCTTTAACGACTAGCGGGTCCCGGTGATAGATCCGGTAATGAGAGTAATAGGGTTTGGATGCGCACAATCCTGCGTTACTGGCAGAGGGACGCTATAGAACGGTTTGCTCTTGGTGTCTTTCTGTTTACGGTGAGAGGAGGAGTATCACATGGTCCTCTATGTTAAGGTATGAGGAGTGAAAGTCTTGAGAAATAAATTTACTGTAAATACATCTCCTAATTGGAATAACGCACAACCTCTGTACTGTAAGTTTAATGCGCAAGTCCGTACAGTAACATTTACACACATTCAAGCCATAACGCGCAACTCCACAAGTTGTTTTTTACTGTTATTTCTGTAACGCGCAAGTCCGTACAGTAACCTTCACACACACGTTCAATTCATAATGCACAAGTCCACAAGCTTGATTTTTTACCGTTGGGCCCCGTTCGCACTGTGCGATTTTTATCGCGCGGATGTTGCCGAGCTATGTAGCATCTCCAATGCATTTCAATAGAGCTGTTCACGTCTTGCCATGCGATGTTGCATGTCGCGGTAGCATGTCGCTGGTACATGATCCTTTTTAGCGATTTGTGTTTTGCAATTTTTCACTGGTGGTGCTTTGCAAAATCGCACGAAACTGCGACGTCGTGACTATGAAAATCGTGTGATTTTTTTTTCAAGTCGCACCGTGTGAACGGGACCTTACTGTAAAAATGCGCAAGTCCGTACAGTAACATTTACACACATTCTAGTCAAAACGCACTAGTCCACAAGCTTGGTTTTTACGGTTACAGTAATAACGCGCAAGTCCGTACTTTAACATTTTAGTCATATTTTCAACCTGCAACGCCCTAATATTTCACCATTATATTTGCAATCCGCCAGCCTGACTATAATAGTTCCACTGTTACTGGAAATCCTGTTGATGCGAGGTTTTTACTGTATGACGCACAAATCCAGGATTTGCAGGAAGACCGTGAAACGCAGAAAAAGCCTCCGTGTACATGTATTTATACTCTGTTTATCCGGCTTTATAACTGGCTCCGTTTTTTTCTTTTAAAAAAAGGACGTTTTATGGACTCAGGTCGAGTTTTTTTTTCAACAGAATCGGATGATATTTGTAAATATATATACAGTTGTGTTCAAAATTATTCAACCCCCAATGCTGTAAAGGGTTTTAGGGAATTTAGTGTACATTTGTAATTGTATTCAGAATGAAATCCTACAAGGACTTTTTAAAGAACCATATGCAACTAAAATGACATCAATTGGTTTTGTAATACAGTAGTAAATGTTTCTTTTGTGAATTCTTCATTGACACAATTATTCAGCCCCTTAAAGACTACCACTCTGAAGAACAGAGGTTCATTCAAGTGTTTTCAATCAGGTATTGAAAACACCTGTGGATGTCACAGAGCAGCAATAAAGCATAATAAGCACCAATTAGGCAGCTTTAAAATGACTGTGATACTCAGCTCCTTCTAGACATTTACTGGTGTGGTTACAAACCTGGTGAAGTCAAGAGAATGGTCCAGGAAGACAAGAGAAGAGGTGATTACTCTTCACAGGAAGGGCAATGGCTATAAGCAGATTGCAAAGATGCTAAACATACCAAGAGAGACCATAGGAAGCATCATTCGCAAATTCAAGGCAAAGGGCACTGTTGAAACGCTACCTGGTCGTGGCAGAAAGAAGATGCTGACTTCGACTGCTGTGCGCTACCTGAAGCGTAGAGTGGAGAAAAGTCCCCGTGTGACTGCTGAGGAACTGAGAAAAGATTTGTCAGATGTGGGTACTGAAGTTTCAGCTCAGACAATACGGCGCACACTGCGTAATGAAGGCCTCAATGCCAGAACTCCCAGGCGCACCCCCTTGCTGTCTCCAAAGAATAAGAGTCGACTGCAGTATGCCAAAAGTCAAGTGGACAAACCACAGAAGTTTTGGGATAGTGTTCTGTGGACTGATGAAACAAAATTAGAACTGTTTGGGCCCATGGATCAACGCTATGTTTGGAGGAGGAAGAACAAGGCCTATGAAGAAAAGAACACCTTGCCTACTGTGAAGCATGGCGGGGGGTCAATCATGCTTTGGGGCTGTTTTGCTTCTGCAGGTACAGGGAAGCTTCAGCGTGTGCAAGGTACCATGAATTCTCTTCAGTACCAGGAGATATTGGATGACAATGTGATGCAGTCCGTCACAAACCTGAGGCTTGGGAGACGTTGGACCTTTCAAAAGGACAATGATCCCAAGCATACCTCCAAGTCCACTAGAGCATGGTTGCAGATTAAAGGCTGGAATATTTTGGAGTGGCCATCGCAGTCACCTGACTTAAATCCGATTGAGAACCTCTGGTGGGACTTAAAGAAAGCAGTTGCAGTGCGCAAGCCTAAGAATGTGACTGAACTGGAGGCTTTTGCCCATGACGAATGGGCGAAGATACCCGTAGATGGCTGCAAGACACTTGTGTCAAGCTATGCTTCACGTTTAAAAGCTGTTATAACTGTAAAAGGATGTTGTACTAAGTACTAAGATTGAATGTCACTTGGGGGTTGAATAAAACTGATAATGATGTGAGCACAGAAAAGACATTTGTGGTTATTTCATTATAAATGTTATGTTATATTTGTCTGACCTACACGTGCCTCTTTGATTTAATTGTAAGCAAGATGACTGAATGATCAAAATCAATGTCAAACTGGCCAAAACACTCAATTTCAGTGGGGGTTGAATAATTTTGAATACAACTGTATAAATACACAAAAGTGATTATTCACTAACCTCCGAATTGTGCAGAACTGTGAATTTTACAGTCCGGTGCAATTTCGGGTCTATTCACAAAGCTTTCAATTCGCCAAATTCTTGCAAATTGACAGCGAAAAACTGCAATGTTTGTAATTTGGCTGGGTTAGGCTAAGGTCAGACGAAAGCCGTTTTAACGTGCGTTTAACCGCACGAAATCACGGCCGTGCTAGCAGCAAATGACGTCTAATGCCGGGCAGCATATGAAGAACGGCCGCACAAAAGTGCGGCCGCGCAACGCAAGTGGCAAACGAACGCATTTTTTCGAGAACGTCAAACCGCTAGTACGGACGTACAGAGTGCGCTGCGTCCGCATAGCGGCGTGTTTGCGTGATTGGGAGACGTCAGACGCTGCTAATGTCCGGCCAACATAACGTCCAGACGCAAAAAGGGTTTTATTGATGATCCGTACAAAATCACAGACGAAAATGCGCATCGTATGACCGCTATCGCGTATTCCGTGTTAAAATACGTCCATTCGTTCGAACGCACTTTTTCATGGACAACGCGAAAAATGCGTTAGTCTGACCCTAGCCTTAAACGGGCGAATCCCATCGGCTTCAATGTAAAAAAAATGAATATATATATATATATATATATATATATATTTTTTTTTTAATTCTTTATTTAGAAATTTCAAATAGGGCCACATGTCGACCAACAAGAAAGCAGCCACACAGGGCTGTGATATCAACTGTCGTAAAGCATTATATAGATAAGAAATAAAAAATAAATAAAGAGGCGTATTGAAACATCTGCAGGCGCCAAAGGCAATGCCATCATAAGGGGGGGGGGGAGAAAAGGCCTGAAACCTAAAGGGAAAAGGGGAGCATAAGACACTTCCAAAATCCCAAATAGCAATACAGGCAATGAGGGAGGGGGGGGGGGGTTATCAAAGGGGCTCACATCACAATCCCCGAATCCATCTAAATAGCTCCTCAAACTATATAAAAATAAAAATTAAAAACAACAGAGAAAGAGAGGGGGTCTTCCTATAACATTCCGAGCAGCAAAAGACATCAGATAAACAACGAAACATGAGTCAAAAATGCAAAACCATGAACTAAAAAGAACGCATTGAAAAAGAGGCGGCTTCTCGTAAAGGTGTTGTGCAAACAAGTCAGAGATTCCCATCACCTAAGTTCTCAGCCCGGGGAGACGAGCGCACCATCCGGCGCAAAACCGCCCCCAGTAAAACAGGCCAGGCCTCGGCCGGGTCCGAGATTACATACGACATTTTGTTATGGGTAACCACTAATGAGCCGGCTGGACCCCAGCGGTACCGGACCCCTTTATGCCTGAGGAAAGTTGTCACCTCGCGATATCTGCGGCGCGCCATCAGCGTTGCGAAGGGCAGGTCGTGAAATAATTTCAGGGTTACTCCATCGAATAGGACATCAGCTCGCGCCCCGGCGCTGTCATGATCCGTGTTTTGGCTGCCACATCTGCTGTGACCGCGATCACATCTCTCGGGGCATCCCGTGGGGCCTCAGCAGCCTTGCGAATGCGGTAGACCGTGCTAAACACCTCCGGGGTGTCAGGCGGATCCTCCAAAACCTGGCGTGCCAGACTATTAGTGTACGAGAGTAAGTCCGCTGGAGTAACCGACTCGGGAACTCCCCGGACACGGACATTACGCCGACGGTGCCGGGACTCCAGAGCCTCCACTGAGCGTGTCAAAACCTCCACCTGAGACCTGAGAGCAGTCACCTGTGCCGACAATACCGTCTGTTCTTCTGCCAACTCCACAGTCTGAGCCTGAACCGCCACCATCTGTGAGCGCACCTCCTTTACCTCAGAGCGCACGTTAGATAATTCGGTCAGCCATATTGATTTGATCTCCGCTATGAAGTTTCTATAGTCCTGCATCGTAGTGGGGCGCATGTCATCTGGGGCAGCCGCAGGGGTCCCGGCAGAGCTTGGAGGCGTTGCTGCACCCAATAGAGAGCCAGTCTCCCCTGGGGTATCCGATATCCGCTGCGGTTGTAGGTCTCCCTCTTGTTGCGGGCCGTCTTTCCGTCGTGACAGGTCCTCCGCA
Organism: Leptobrachium leishanense; assembly: GCA_009667805.1. Lineage (NCBI taxonomy): Eukaryota > Metazoa > Chordata > Amphibia > Anura > Megophryidae > Leptobrachium > Leptobrachium leishanense. Next base: position 318,884,778 of record CM019067.1, on the reverse strand, counting down.
TCCGACATTAGCGTATCAGCCTCTGAGCCACCTGCGGAGGGCTCCGTAGCCGTGGCCTCAGGTAACTCCGCTGCCAAGGCCTTTTTCCTCTTTTTCTGCGCTCTCTTGCGTGCAGCGGCACTCATAGTCATTGGATTCTTGTCCCGGGACGTCTCGGCGGGCCAATCGGGCCCCCGTCCGTTGTGCCAGGAGCAGTCTTCCTCCTCAGAGGAGTCATACCCCATGGGCAGGAGGGAAGAGGGGGGTATAACTGTTGCAGAGCGTCTATAATTCAGTGAATCTCTAATGTCCGCCTGTCTGGTGTCCACCAACCTGCGCTGTGGAAGTGTTTTCAGCTTCTTCCCCATGCTCAGTCGACAGTAAAGTCTCTCCAGCCAGGAATCAGGTCCGATATGGCCTCCAGGAAACACCCCAGGCTCCACAAGATGGCCGCCGCAACTAGGCCGCACCAGGCCCGAAGGTCCAGGAAGTCAGATGGGGGCGATAAAACGCTCGGAAATCAGCGGCGCCGTGAGCACCACACAGCCCACTCGTCCTGGGGGCCCTCAGCAGATCAAAATCGGACGGTTCAGACACTGTAATTGTGACCCGGTATAGGGTAAACAGCGGAGCTCCTCTAACATGCGTCTGCTCCCGTCCGTCGCTAGCCACCGCTCTATATATATATTTTTTTAATATGTATAATAATATTTTTTTTAAGACCGTTTATTATTTTTTGCAAAAACCCTTTTTAATTTTTAAAAGACCTTTTATTGTATTTTTATTTTTTTAATAACACTTTTTTTTTTTGTAACAGACCTTTTATTTTTAAAGGACCTTTTTTATTACTTTGACACGTTTTTACTACATTTTTGTCTTTTCTCCCAATAGGAGTTCAAACTATATATATATGTTTGTTCGGTGGAATTTGTCAAATCCAATTCGGTGATTATCTGTGCAATTTGGCATCTGATAACTGCTTCGACTCCAATTTCGGCAAAATACAGCGACTATTCGCTGAATGGTGAATTAACTATTTTCGGTGAAATCGAATCGCCAAAGTGTGGCGAAACATGCAATTTCGGTGCTTTGTGAGCAGTCCCTAAAGGGTTAAGAACGTTGCCCGTGCCTGCGTGAGGAGTAATGGATTTTTATTTTTCTCATTTCCATCTTGTCACTGTGGAAGATACAGTTTACGGCCGAATCCCAGCTGTCAGTAGCGCCGTTGCGCGGCTCCTCCTGTCACCTGTAAGCACTTTGCAGCAGATGGATGGAGCTGTCTTCGGATTTCTGTTTAGACGACCTCTTGTCCCGCTGTCACTAATTTAACGAACATCATCACTTTATCCCTCTGAGCACCAGAGAAGACGAACCCAGAGATGTGCCCCCCCGTCCTTCCCAATGTCTAAGCAGCTACAAATATGCGAGACTGTATCAGTACATTGAGATGTTTACATTACACATCCCTCTGAGGTTGTTTCTAGTTCTCTATATTTTCCCCCGTCGAATCAATACCTGTACTTTTTCTCCCTCTTTTTTTTTTTCTCACCTTTTTAATTGTAGTTTTTAATTTTACGGAGCACAGGGTCAAGCACCGTCTGATCTGAATCCCAGCCTACGGGCAAAAAAAAAAGGAAAGTTCGGTGCTGTGTGTTTCGGCGACTCCACTTTCACAATTTCAGTGAATTCATTGTTTATCAGAGGTTCAACGTATTTCGCCAAAACTTCAATCACTGATGCGGTTATTGGACATTGGTGGAAAAACTACCAATTGGCCTCGGTTAATTCCACCGAACTGGAGGGGAGGGAGGAGAGACGAGAGTCTCCTATGCCATAAAATTGTATTAAAAATGTGTCTAGTTAATAGAAGAGGTGCTTTAAAAAAACAATAAAAAGGTCCGTTACAAAATAATACAAACGTTTTTATTTAAGAAAAAATAAAAAAACAGAAAAATGGAAGAAAAAAATAAAATAATAATAAATAAAATAAATACAAAAAGGTATTTTTTAAAAATAAAAAGGGTCTTTGCAAAAAATAAATGGTCTTTAAATAAAAAAATTTGCACTTATTACTTTAAAAACCTATTAGATTCGCCTGTTTAATTGAAATCCCCGAAATCCGGTAATTTCACAGAAATTTTGGTGCAGTTCGGCGTTATGTGAATAGACGAATCGATCTCAATTGGGACCATTCCAGTGCAGTTGAAATGCGCTGTATGCTGTCAGTTTGCCTGTATTTAGTGGATTTGACAGCTTTGTGACTAGACAAATGGCACCGCAAGGCGACCATTCGCCGTTCGGTTCAGTCTGGTGGCTGATTCGGAGGTTATAGAATCAGCCGTTAAAGTATTTGAAAGACGACGAGAAAGTTCAGCCCTGCTTTAGTCGGATTAACCTAAAAAAACCTGTAATTATTGGTTCGGCAATGCGCTTTTTGTTTTGATCACGGTATCTCTGTCCGGCCTGTGCTGTAAACATTTCATGTCTCGCCCACCTGTCCTTTGTCCCATGACACCTATAACTGCCTCCTTGACTAATGCTCCTGATTATGAGTATTGGACCTGTGCCGAGCGCCGATCGGACCAAACTCTCTGCTTAGTTTCTAATTAAAGCTGTGTGTTAATGGCGCTGGACATATTAGGCCGCGGGGGGCTGTCTATGACCCTTTTTACATGTCTGAGATTGGGTTTTTATCCTTTTTTCTTTCTTTTTTTTGTACTCCTTCTGGCCGGTGGGTTTATGGCTAGCAGTCACCGGCACCTCCTCATCCCCTTTCCCTTTACTGTAAGCATGAACCGGAGGGGCGCACTTGTAAAACCGAGGCTTTATATTAGAAAATGTGGTATGTATCAGGGATCATTCAGTGCACGCCGGACCCGCCGGAGCTCCGTTTGCTTAGCTGTCACACCTCTGGCAGGGGTACATGAAAGGACAGCCTCAAAATGACACAACTCGGCTTTTGAGACGTGTGTATCTAGATTTTCTATACCGGAGAGATGTATATAATAATTATTTAACCCTTACTTGCATATCTATTGTACGTTTTTATATATCGAGAAATAGATTTATTATTTGTGAACCGAAATTAAAATTTAGGACCGAAAAATGCAGGATGAGCTCGGCTGAAAACCCCGAAAAAAAAATGTTCTGCTGTCCTGGCCTGTAAGGCTAGGGTCAAACGAAAGCATTTTTACACGCGAACGTAAAAAAGTGCGTCCGAACGCATTGATGTATTTTTTTCACGGAATATGCGAAAACGGTCATACGATGCGCATGTTCGTGCGTGATGTTTTACGAATCCAAACCAGGAAACTTTGGGTGTCTGGACGTTATGTTGGCCGGACATGAGCAGCGTCTGACGTCTCCAAATCACACACACACGCCGCTAGCGGGCGCAGCGCACTCTGTACGTCCGTACTAGAGGTTCTGCGTTCTCAAAAAAATGCGTTCATTTTCCACTTGCGTTGCGCAGCCGGACTTTCGTGCGACCGTACTTCGTATATTGGCCGTCATTGCCCGTCATTTGCTGCTAGTGCGGCCGTAATTAAGTGCGCCAGAACGCACGTTAAAAATGCGCTGGTCTGACCCCAGCCTAAGCAGAGAGCTGGTGTGATGACACCCAAGGATGCTGCAGGTGGGGTGGAAGGCCCAGGATGGCTGCAGGTGTGAAGCTCCCCAGCACAGCGGGTTATGGTGGTAGGGTAAGGGGCCCAGCACAGCGGGTTATGGTGGTAGCGTAAGGGGCCTAGCACAGCAGGTTATGGTGGTAGGGTAAGGGGCCTAGCACAGCGGGTTATGGTGGTAGGGTAAGGGGCCCAGCACAGCGGGTTATGGTGGTAGGGTAAGGGGCCTAGCACAGCAGGTTATGGTGGTAGGGTAAGGGGCCTAGCACAGCGGGTTATGGTGGTAGGGTAAGGGGCCCAGCACAGCGGGTTATGGTGGTAGGGTAAGGGGCCCAGCACAGCAGGTTATGGTGGTAGGGTAAGGGGCCCAGCACAGCGGGTTATGGTGGTAGGGTAAGGCCCAGCACAGCGGGTTATGGTGGTAGGGTAAGGGGCCCAGCACAGCGGGTTATGGTGGTAGGGTAAGGGGCCCAGCACAGCGGGTTATGGTGGTAGGGTAAGGGGCCCAGCACAGCGGGTTATGGTGGTAGGGTAAGGGGCCCAGCACAGCGGGTTATGGTGGTAGGGTAAGGGGCCAGCACAGCGGGTTATGGTGGTAGGGTAAGGGGCTAGCACAGCGGGTTATGGTGTAGGGTAAGGGGCCCAGCACAGCGGGTTATGGTGGTAGGGTAAGGGGCC
>CM019067.1:318272447-318275398 GCA_009667805.1 Leptobrachium leishanense | reverse complement strand
AAAAAACACTTTACACGCTGTAAATTATTGAAAATACATATTTTATTGCATTTTTTGTTATAATATACAAACATGACATAACGTATACATATAATAATGACATATTATGAATCTACCGAGTCTGACGGAAAGAACGATATATAATATGTCGATGTCATATACTAAAATAAGCCTTCAAAACAGGTTTAAACATGATGCGCAAAACAGGTAAAAAATGACCTCAGCACAGGGGCGGGAAAGCCTCAGCAGCGAAAGGGTAAAGAAAGCAGTTGCAGTACGCAAGCCTAAGAATGTGACTGAACTGGAGGCTTTTGCCCATGACGAATGGGCGAAAGATACCCGTAGATCGCTGCAAGACACTTGTGTCAAGCTATGCTTCACGTTTAAAAGCTGTTATAACTGTAAAAGGATGTTGTACTAAGTACTAAGATTGAATGTCACTTTGCGGGGTTGAATAAAACTGATAATGATGTGAGCAGAGAAAAGACATTTGTGGTTATTTCATTATAAATGTTATGTTATATTTGTCTGACCTACACGTGCCTCTTTGATTTAATTGTAAGCAAGATGACTGAATGATCAAAATCAATGTCAAACTGGCCAAAACACTCAATTTCAGTGGGGGTTGAATAATTTTGAACACAACTGTATGTCCAAATCGAGATATTCGATTCGCGATTTACTGATCTTAGAATCCAAATGTATGCCCCACTGATTGGTATTCAAATACAATATGAAATCCTGTAATTCTCTCTCTTCATCTTGCCATACAATCAGGATATCGTCGATATACCTTTTGTATAGGACCAGGTGTTGCCCCCAGCCATGACCCGCCCATACCATCTGGTGCTCCCAGTATGACATGAACAGATTGGCATAGCTGGGGGCAAACCTGGTCCCCATGGCCCTACCGGTTAACTGCAAATTATATTGACCTCCATACCAAAAATAATTATTCTCGAGAATCAATTTAATTCCCTCGACTAAATACTCAATTTGATCCTCCTCAAACTTGCCCAATTGTTTAAGAAAGTGTTCCACCGCTTCGCAACCTAACTGATGGGGAATGATAGTGTATAGCGAATTTACATCGCATGTAGCCAATATCAAATCATGTTTCCATATTATCTTCTCTAATTCTTTCAATATGGACGTTGTATCTTTAATATAAGAAGATGTTTGAATCACCACCGGCTGTAATAAATGATCCACATACTCTGATACTCTTGAAGAGATGGATCCTATCCCGGAGACTATTGGTCGGCCTGGAGAGTTCTCTCGGTTCTTGTGTATTTTTGGCAAGTAATAAAACGCAGGAATTCGTGGATATTTTACCTTCAAATATAAGTGTTCCTCTTCTTTTAGTATATCTAATTCTCTCCCTTTATCTAGATAACTGAAGAATTGGTTTGTAATTTGAACCGTAGGGTCACCCTTTAGGATTTTATATACATTCTGGTCTCCCAGTAATCTCAAGGCTTCTGTCTCATATCTCTCTTTATTCAGGATCACAATCCCACCACCTTTATCAGCCGGTTTGACTATTAACTCCTTAGTATCACATAATTCTTTTAAAGCTACATTCTCCTCTTTTGATAGATTACTTGGTCTATTCCGTTTGGGTTTTTTCTCTTCTTTCCTAATTTCAGATGTAATTATTTGATCAAATGCTTCTATTTCTTTGGATACCATATGTCTGGGATAAAATTTGGATTTCTCTCTTAAAGAGGTCTGCTTATATTTATTCTCTTCCGTTATCCTTCTTTCCATCGGTGTTTTTGCAAAAAACTTTTTCAAGCAAAGGTTACGTTTAAAACGTTGAATATCTACATATGTATTGAAACTATTCATCTTCCTTTTAGGGACGAATTTTAAACCTTTATTGAGGAGGCCGATCTCACCATGCTTTAGTTCTTTCCCACTAAGATTGAATATCCCTCTCGGGGTCATTTTTTTCTTTTATCTCTCCCGAATGTTCCTTCCTCCTCTTCTCCCTCGTTGTCTAGGGACCTCTTCCTTGAATGTCCTCCCGGTGGATATGCTCCTTCTGCTCCTTTCAGTCGGCTCTTGTGAGGGTTTGAGGGTTTCCCACCCCCTTCTCGGTCTCTGTCCATCAAAAAAACCTGATCGTCTTCTACATCTTCCAAAATTTGAAAATGGTTGTTCGAACTAAAGGATTGTTGGTAGAATGGCGAGGGTCTACCGTATCCCCTTCTCTGGTAACCCATATAGCACCATGCTTGGCCTTATGCAGGTTTCCCTTTTCTCTCTAACCATCCATCGATCCATCGATCCAATCCACAATGTTATTATGCAATTACCAAGTCAGTGTTACCGTAGGTTACAACATGTAACTCGTTTTCACTTGTATGTCACCAAGAAGTCATTGTTTAAGGGCTCTCTGTACGAAACCCGACCTGTTCATCCTCACCGTGTCCATGTGTCGCACTGCATCGCTTGGATTGACACCGAGTGAGCTTCAATAAATTGATAAAATAAATAAATAATACTGATATGATCCCTTTTGTGTGTTTTTCTTTTTCACTGTGATCAATAATCTGTAGATTAGATACGGCTGAGCAACCATGGATGCCCCCAGTGTCTTCCCTTGAAGAGGTTGCTCGTTTGATTGAACAGCTGTTATATTAGGAGCCCTATTGTCATGATTTCTCCAACGGTTGCTGGTTGTTGCCGTCCTCCCATTGATTTCTCCGCATTATAATGTATGTCCTTTTAAACTGATTTTCATTGCTGTCGTAATTTTTACAGCAGTTTGAGAGATAATAATAAGGGGCTGCTTTAACCGCTGAGACACGTCGGGCTTTTTTCTGCACTTTGATGAATAATTATTTATTGACTTGTCCTCGTCTCACCTCGGTCCTTCTCTCGGCTACCAAAGTTGTCGGCGCTGTGAGCTTCCACCATCAGGCGCGCAATAATCTGAAATCACA
>CM019067.1:318237447-318267447 GCA_009667805.1 Leptobrachium leishanense | reverse complement strand
GCTCCGTTCCTCCTCACCCACTCTACCACCTCATGGGTCAACCCTGACACCATCAGATGCACTTCTCTTGCAGTTACTTCCCTATACCTGACGAGTGTAACCAAGTCGAATATGTAACCACCACATTTCCATTGACAGTTATGGCTAGCAGTTGACTTACATTTGAGTTGCAGTTGAATATAGCTGGTTGTTAGTGTTTTCCTGCTTAAACACATGCAGGTTAGCAGTTCAAGCCGTTAAATTGTCTTGACCGAGGTGGAAAGGCTTAGTCACCACCAAACGGTTGCCATTTTCCACTTTGTGAACATTGGACTCGTCATTCTACCGGTAACTACTCAGTGAACCTATTGGCAACCAGTTTCCATCCAGGTAAGAGTTAGCAGAGTGTCTCTTCAGGCGTGTGTACTTTTTGTGACTAGCCGAACCATAACCCAATAAGTGCAACTTGTCTACAATAAGACCCCAGCATCTACTCCAATACAGCTCGTCGATTAGTGAATAGCCTGCGAAGATGTTCTGACGTCGGAGAATATCCCAGACTCGACACCTCATTAGCTAGAGAACAAGCTGAGAAACAGAAAGAGAGAAAACGCAGACAACATTGTGTCTCACGAAGAACTGAATGAATACCCAACCCAAGCCCATTGAGCGCGATACAATATGAATATGAATACATGCTTTCACAACATGGCTCCTTTCAGATATTCCTCTTTACAGAGACACGACCACATAATCCCTCATGCAGATGTGTTTACTTAAGCATCCCTTTTCTGGTAATTTAATTCGTTCCAACCCAGGAAGGCTCTCCAAGACAGAGATAGCTTCTCATTGTTTGTCCCTGTCCTTAAGTGCTTACCACCCTCTGTGCGGGCTCATCAATAGGTGGCTACTGAACGGCAGCTAATCTGGCCGCGACATTCTTTCATGATGCCACCACGTACAGTTGTCCAAGGTGCGCGTTTCAGATTAATAGAGTATACATTGTTTCCATCTTTTAGAGATGATGTACCTCTATCATGACTGTACCAAAATCACACCTTAATTAGCAGAAGATTAGCAGCTCGTTTAATATCTCCTGGTCACCTACAAGCAGGCAGCCATCAGGGGGTGACAGCCCTTGAAATGTTCAGGGTCACAGTGGTTCCAGGGAGCCCTGACCCTTCCCAAACTCTGTGCTTCTTGATAAAGAGCCACAAAGGTACCGGCTGGGTGGAGTAGAGGTAATATCACTGCTCTGTGACTATGAAGACTGTGGAGACACAGGTTCGATCCTGGCAACAGCACCTCTCCTGTAAGTGTCCTTGGGCGAGACACCTAACGGTACATACTCGCCACCCAGGACATACTTGAAAATGAGAGAAATCTCAATGTATCCTTCCTGGTAAAATCCTTTATCCAAAATAAAAAATGTAAGGGTCACTCCATGCCCCCCAGGACAGGTCCACCAACATAACAACAAATTTCCAGATGGGCCGTGACCTCTGGGGCCATTAAGAGCCCTTTGACTCACCCCCAATGGAGCATTTACTATGCTTTGCATAGAGGTAGAGGTAGAGGTACAGAGCGAATGCTGTCCCATGAAGGGATTACTTTTCTGGTCCACCAGGGATTTAGCCCACCCCCTGTAAAATCAGGTGAGCAGAAGAGGAGGCACGTTTTAATTTCTAATTGTTTATGTTTATGGACAGATAAAGGAAGGGGGCCCCGACCATTAGAAACATAGAAAAATGTCGGCAGATAAGAACCTTTCGGCCCATCTAGTCTGCCCAATTACATGGATACATTACCTGGATTTATCTTTTGTTTAGGATAGCCTTATGCCTATCCCATGCCTGCTTAAATTCAATTACTGTTTTGGCCTCTACCACTTCAACTGGAAGACTGTTCCATGTATCCACCACCCTCTCAGTAGTTGGGACCCCTTGGGGTTCAGCCCTCCCTACAGGCGACATGCCACCACGATGTTATGGTGACATAAAAGCACACTGTGTCCAATGTCCCACTGACAACACGCTAATTCCTGAAATTTTACCCTACTGCACTCAGCGAGGCGGCCAGACGGGCGTCAGAGTGGAAGAAACGTCCACTCTCACGGGCGTTCCTTCCGCTCTAAAAACACTCGTCTGACCCCGTCCTTAGATAACCCAACAGAAAGAAGTCTAGGCAGGTAAGCTCAGGAGACCAGGATGGCAATAGCTTCTAGGAAATGACACAGTCTTCAAAAAAAGCCGCTAGATGGTCACACTCGACTCATGTGACGTGTGGCACATCACGCCATCTTGCTGGAAGTAACCCTGTGCTCTTCCCAAGAATTTTTTTTTTTCTCATGACTGTGCTGTTGTCGTGGCTGTGCTGCCACCTAGCAGCTGCTTCCAGCACATGCTGCGGTGGGATGTGCTCAACATAAGAGGAGGTATATTTACTGAAGCTCTCGATAATTTCCATTCATTCGTTTACTATCGATAACAATGTTTTTGGGTTCAGGTCTTTATGATTCACCCTGTATTATAAGAATTGAAATAGGTATTTTTAAAGCTGTTATAATAATATAATTGTTATAATCCTAAATACTGAATGAATCACATGTTCGGGGGAGCATCGGTATTTAGTTCAAATCATGCTTTGTGTATATAATTATAATATGAAGATATATATGAAGGACCCTATTACATTCTAAACGCAAAACCGCACGCTAATAGTGTGTTTTTTTTGCGCGAAGCGTTAAGGCTAGGGTCAGACGAGCGCATTTTGTAAGGACACACTTTTTGACGGAAAACGCAGTGGTGGCCACACGGTCCATCTTTTTAACTGACGTTATTTTTGACGGATGTAGAAGGGAAAATAAATTGAAATAAAAAAACATTTTGTCCGTCAAAATTGCTGGACGTATAAATGCAGTCCGTCTGACGACGTTCCATCACTCACACACAAAGCAATGCGGACGATGCGGACGCAGCGCACTCCGTGCGTCCGTTCTAGCGGTTTTACGTTCTTGCCTAACCTGCGTCCGTTTGCCGCGCCCGTTGTGCTTCCGCACTTCTGTGCGGACGTACATTGTGTGTGGGTCTCTATTGATCATAATTGTATGCTACCACGGACGATAAAATGTGCGGCAACACGGACGTGATCAGTGCGCTCGTCCGACACAGGCCTAAACGTTAACGCATGAAAATCACCGCTGGAATTACATTCCTCACGCATTTTTTTCTTCCGTCGGGAAATTGCGCTCGTAAAAGCGAGGCACAAAAATGCGCGCAGAAATCAGTGAGCGCAATGTCATTTTTAATGCAAGTCTGTCATTTTGATGGATCTAGTAAAAAAAGCGTGCGCATCGACGTTCTCCGTTGTGAATCCGCGGTTTGGTAAGGTCAGGTTGTTACAATTTGCCGTTACCACCAGCTTTTCAAAGACGTTAAAATTATACGAGCAAACGTTGTCTGTTAAATTTTGTGCTAAGATTGTAATACCGTGCGCGCACCAGCGCACAAACGCATTTGCGCTCACAATGTTAAGTATAGGACGCACGCACTAAATTGCGCTCGCAAAGGGTTCGCGCAGGGTCACTCGCGTTAGACGTTAACGCGCATTTTGTACGCGAACGTCGTAATACGACATTTGGTGTAAAGGGTTTTGCCCCTCGCGTTAATGAGTTTTTGCGCACGCGCACAATTGTGCGCGAAGAATGTAATAGGGCCCGAAATATTTACAGGGTTATTCAGAGAGAGGTGAAAAGCTGGAGAATGACTGGAGAGTGACTGGAGAAGGAAAAATTCTAGGTCAAAATAGCCAAACCAGAAAAATTCTCCCTTTCATCTCACTTTCCAAATCGGCTATTTTGACCTAGAATTTTTCATTCTCCAGTCATTCTCCTGCTTTTCACCACTCTCTGAATAACCCTGTTAGAGAAATGGGAAATGCGATCCTGAATTGGCCAATAACGTAATTAATGCGCGGACGTTAACACGCAATGACAGTAACGGCTTTTTAAAATTTAATAAACTGTCTAGAAATTATTTCAAAATGTCCCAATTCAAACTTTATATTAGACGCCAGCTTTTGTGTTCTCTTCAATTTAAGGCTAGGGTCAGACTAGCGCAGTTTTAACGTGCGTTTAGACGCACGAAATTACGGCCGTACTAGCAGCAAATGACGTCCAATTCCCGGGGAACATACGACGAACGGCCGCACGAAAGGTCGTCCGCGCAACGCAAGTGGCAAACGAACGCATTTTTTCGAGAACGTCAAACCGCTACTACTGACGTACAGAGTGCGCTGCGGCCGCATAGCGGCGTGTGTGTGTGATTAGGAGACGTCAGACGCTGCTAACGTCCGGCCAACATAACGTCCAGACACAAAAAGTGTTTTATTGACGATCCGTACAAAATCACGGACGAAAAGGCGCATCGTATGACCGCTATCGCGTATTCCGGGAAAAAATACGTACGTTCGTTCGACCGCACTTTTTCACGGACAACGTGAAAAATGCGTTCGTCTGACCCTAGCCTTATGGATAAAAGTGAAAATATTCATGTAATAAATCTCAGCTTTAGTAGAAATGATTGGTTTAGGTTTGTTTTAATTGCGACACGAATGTTTATTGTTCCGTAAACAAAGTCAATAAAATCGACAATCATTTTGTGACCAAAAAGGTAAAATGCTAAAACATTTCCTGCACATTTAAATGAGACGATGCACAGTGTTTCCATGGAGGGAATTGCTGGGAATAAACCATAACACTCGATCGCCCCCCCCCCCCACATCGGTTAAGTCCCTGCGGCAAAGGGTGAAGGACACAAAGAATTTTTGGGGATTGGTATGTAAACGAGGCCTGAAAAGGAGCTATATTTGCTTCCCAAGTTTGTGTACAGGATCTTCCCGGATGTAGCCCTGCCGCAAACATCAGCTTTAGAAAATGGAATTGGAAAAAAAGTAATTAGCCGAACCAGATGTGCAAGCACGGACATTTTTGTCCTGCCGTTTGGTAACTTGGTGGCAAAGCAACCCGGGGAGCCTTCCTGCACATGCGGGTACTTCACAGAGGTCAAGAAAAGGATACGGAGAATATTGTGAGCGTAGGGTTCGTCTTACAAGGTTTTGTGTCTTATGAGTAAACCAAATAACTCACAATTGGTGTCCTTCCAAAAATACAAGGTACTATATTCCTCGTCCGGTCCGAAATGTGTCACCGTTGCCATTTAATGCAAAGCCAATCGATACACTGCAAACTGATGTTGCAAAAGATGTATAGGGTGCAAATAACCCTGACAGGGGGCTCTCCTCATTCCCCCCAAAGAAGCAAAACCCAATACAATGTTTGGGGTTTCACAACCAATAGAGTAAACCTTAAATGCTTTATTAAATCACATTGAATCCAAATTGTGGACCATAACGTAAGAGAAGTAGTGGAAATAGTGTGCAGCAACTCATGTCAAAGTTACAATGTGACCAGATCACAATACATAGAAACATATACAACAAAAATATAGTGCAAGCACATAAATATCAATCAGCAATAAATAACTTATTATCTTCTGAACCCTGATCGAGCATGCACAAAATAACCCAAAGAGAAGAAGACAAAACATAGTTTGTATATAAGGATATAACGTCAAGCAGGTTAACACAAAAAACAAACTCACTGAGAAGAGGGCCAAGAAGATACCCAACGTTTTGGTATCAATGGTTTTTTTCTCCCCTGATGGCACAGCGGGCATATTCCAAGATGGCAATGCCAGGATTCATCGGGATCAAATTGTGCAAGAGAGGGGGCGTGGCCTGACCAGCTACAGAGATGGACGTGTAGTGTGAGAGCTCCCGATACTGCCGCTGAATCATCCACCACTACACATCAGCTAGTGGATATGGTACGCTCCTCTACACGCAGGACACCCGGGAAACCTATCAGCACCCCAGGAGGGACACCAGCAAGCCCTATTACGGCTTATTTTGGCTCCTCACGATCGCGGCCTGCAGCTCAATCCCCGGCCAAGATGGCGGCCGTTCCCGCGCAACTGGAACCGTCTTCACAAGGAGGTCAGTTAGCGATGCAAAGGCTGGAGATGCTTATAGCTGACCTGCCCACGCGCGCTGAGCTCCCCACGAGGACAGACCTTAAGGACATGCTTGACCAAATCCAATTAACATTTGGACAAGAAATAACTGCAGTTAGGGCAGATATCTCGGCCATTGATGAGAGGGTGGCACGCTTAGAGGAAACGGCCGCGGCACACCAGATCTGCCCACAAGACCAAAACACGCTAGCGGACCAAAGGCTCTCGGACATGACTCGCCGCATAGACGATTTAGAAAATAGATCACGGCGTCATAATATCAGAGTGCGAGGAGTTCATGAAGGCGTCACGGAGCTCAAGGACTTCCTTTTGGGAGCGTTTACTCAGATTTTGGGATGCCCCCCTCTGCATCACACCGCGATAGATAGGGCGCACCGGGCACTGCGTCCCAGAGCTGTGGCAGACTCTGGCCCACCTCGTGATATAATCTGCCATCTCCCGGACTTCGCCATAAAGGAGGAGATAATGTTAAGGGCACGGGCACGTCGAAAGTGGCGATTTGCCAATGAGAACTTTGAGCTGTTCCAAGACCTCTCCCCGCATACACTGTTCGCACGTAGCTCTCTACGACCGGTCACGCAACTACTGAGGGAGGCAGAAATTCCCTACCGATGGGGGTTCCCATTCTCGCTGCAAGTACGTCGGAATAACCGGCTTCATACAATTCGAACGCCTAAGGACGTGGACTTGTTCCTGTCAGAATTGCATCTCCCACCGACTGAGACCGTGGACTGGGAACACTCACCCTTAATGATCTCGCCACCAACTCGCCAGGCGGGTTCACCCCGTCCACAAAGGTCACCTCGTGATGGCCGACGCAGTACAGCACCACATTCGGCGACCCCAGATCCCGCTCCCATATGAGAATGGCTGGCATAGCCAGAAAGCTGACCAGCACTCCAGGAATCAGTATTTAGTTTAATAAAAAAAAAAAAAAAAAAGAGAAGAAAAAAAAAGAAAGAAAAAAATTTTTTCCTTTTGTGTGGATAGCTGCTGAATATATTACTGAATCTCCGCATGGTTTAACAATGACGGACTACCACACTGGAAGGATGAGAGCTCCCCTTAATATGGCGCCAGATATTTAGACTCTATACTATTTTGTAACTATAACAACTTGATTTTTGGATCAAAGGCCGGCAGTAAGTTGAGGTCTGATTTGCAGCTCGTGACTCATCATCCACCCCCCACCCCACACATCTGCAAGGTGATGGCATAATGGTTACGCACCTGGGGACGACTCTAGTTCTCACTTTTATTTACATGCTTGTATATTATTAGGAAGAGAGATGGGGGGAGGGGAATCTCTTACAAGACTTTTTATCAAGGTATGGTTAGCATCCTACTCACCCGAACTTTATGGCTTGTACAACTTACTCTTGTTTTTATTCATACGCTTTACCGAGTTGTCTCTAAATTACAAGGCCTTTGGTTTGGTATGATGCTGTTAGAATGTCTTTACTCTACTAGGACTCGCACCTAAGGGTCGCACACGGGACCTCTAGACCAGTGGTCCCCAACCCTGGTCCTCAGGGCCCACTAACAGGCCAGGTTTGCCAGATATCTGAAGCACAGCACAGGTGTTATGATTTGCTGCTCAGTGATTGCAGGATTCAGTCTGCTTTTCCCCATGGTGATCTGCAAAATCTGGCCTGTTAGTGGGCCCTGAGGACCAGGGTTGGGGACCACTGCTCTAGACCACTCATGTATAGGTGATAGACTTCGCCCACATGGAGACTTCGCCCCCCTTCTGCCTTCTGATTATCCTCTGTTGGTGCCACGCGGCAGTTAGTAATATCCTCCTTTCTGCTGGCAGTGTCTTATCACATGCATCAATTGTCCGCTACTAGTGATCACAGATGATCTGACGATGCCTGAACTTGCTACCCTGATCTATGGTTACCTAATTACCACTGTCCCGCACTGAGGCTTGAGACATTCTCATGCGCCTTATACGTCAACGCAGTCGCTTCTTCAGGATGATGGGGACTGCGCAGCTGGCTCCAGACTAGAGACCTAGAGTAACGACCTCATTGATAAGTGATAGGGGAGGTTTTAGCGGGTTAGAGGGGGAGGGTGGGGGAGGGAGGGACGGCCGATTGGGGGGGGTGATGGTTTCTCACTCGTTGATGTTTACGCCCGGTTGGCGCTTTTTCTGAATAGGCCTTTAAGTGTTATTTAAGAGTTATTATAACCGTTATATGATTGTTACCAAAGCTGGTCTATACACGCGTTACCTCTCTAAGGGGCCTTACCTTCTCTAGGATGGTAAGCTACGTAACGTATTAAAGGATATCTGCTTCTCTCACTGTCTAGTTATCACATACTGTTTCTAGGTGTGTTTACGGCTACAACAGAGTATCTACTCACGCCTAGCTAATTGCCACCATATGCATAATGTTAAGGGATATTGGTTCCTCTAAAGGAATGCACTGTCTCGTTCCTGCTATACGCCCCACTTACTCCTGTTATTGCTTACACCTGCCTACCACGGTTTTTACCCTACAGCATATTCAGTCAGTGACGGCGGAATTCGGGCCCTTTACCTGAGAGCTCCACTCTAATTTTACTAGTACTTTCATTTTTACTAGTACCACGCGAGGTATAGTGCGACTAACCCCAACTGAGAGTCCTCCCACCTGGCCCACGAAATTGTGCCGGCGGACGACACCCAGATTGTTGCACTTAACACCTCCTTACTTTTCCCAACCCTTTTTTTTTTTTTTTTTTTTTTTTTTTTTCTCTCTCTTTCCCCCCTCCTTTCTTCTACATCCGCCCTCCCTCTAATCCCCCTACGCTTTCTTCCCTCCCACTATCACAGTAATTTTCTACATTGGAACTGACACTGATACACTCACTCATTGATTCCAGTTTTTTTTTTAAAAGTACTTCTTGCGCTCCGCTACTACCATGCCACATATGAAAACGTCATATGCCCCTTGCGACTTACATCTACAAACCCATAATGTTCGCGGCCTCAACATTCCTGAAAAACGATCGCGTCTATTACGTGACTTACGGGCCTCACGTGCGTCCGTTGCCTTCCTCCAGGAAACACATTTTCGATCAGGGTCAGCCCCGACTTTGCGGGATGCATTCTATCCCGTGGGATTTTTCAGTAACTACTCCCAAAGTAAATCTAGGGGAGTTGCAATCTTATTCTCTAAAGATATCCCTTTCGTGTTAGACACCACGATGATAGATGAAGGTGGTAGATACATATTTGTCAGGGGATCCATTCTTGACACAGTTTATACCTTCGTATCTATATACCTGCCTAATAAAAAACAACATACCTGTCTCTCACGAATACTGCGCACGCTGGAAACTTTCCAGCAGGGAATTACGATCCTCGCTGGAGACTTTAATGTGACGCTTGACCCACTGGTCGACTCCTCGGCGGGTACCTCAACTACACCCTCTCATGTCTTGCGCACGATCCGACGCGCACTACATGACAATAGGCTGGTGGATGTCTGGCGGGCACTTCACCCTATGGATCGTGATTACACATACTACTCTCAAGTACATTGCTCATATTCGAGAATAGACTACTTCTTTATGCATCATGGTAACCTCAACCTTTCAAGCTCAGTAGAAATTTTGGCCACAACATGGTCGGACCACGCACCCATTAAATTGGCACTACAATCGCCGCTATTTTTCCCCCGCGAACGTCAATGGCGCTTAAATGTCTCAATGCTAGATGACCCTCTCATTAGTGAGGAACTTCACACGACACTAGAACAATTCTTTATGGAAAACTCTACTTCTGACACACCTATCTCGGCACTTTGGGAGGCACATAAGGCGGTCATACGTGGCTTCTTTATTAGCAAGGGTACGGCTAGGAAAAAATTGCACACTCTAGAACGCAACACGCTTCTAGAAACGATTCGGGTGCTAGAACTTGAACATATCACATCAAATGACGTCACGGTGTATCAACGCCTTGTTCAGGCACGACGGGCCCTTGACAAGCTGGCAAGCGCGTCCCTTCGGTTCCAGGCAATGAAATCTCGCTCCTTCTTTGCACTACAAGAAAACAAGCCAGGGAGACTGCTAGCTCGGATACTTCGAGACAGACGTATCAAATCTTATATACCAAAAATACGTTCCCCGGAAGGTACTCTTGTAACGGACCCAAGTGCAATCTCGGGGGAATTTCTGCGGTTTTTCTCAGGCCTCTATAAGTTGGACACCCCAACACCGGCAGATAGGACTTTGGAATGTATTGACGCCTTCTTGGCACGAACGGTTCTTAAGCCCCTAGACTCTACGGACCGTGAAGCAATGAGCATGGAAATAACTGCGGAAGAAATACTGGAAGCACTGAAAACATCCAAAAATGGGAAGTGCCCAGGTCCAGATGGCTTGCCCATAGAGTACTATAAGAAAAACACTAGAGACCTCCTGCCCACACTTGTGCAGCTCTTTAGTGCCTTCCGAGAAGGGGTGAGGCCTCACCCTCACTCGTTGATGGCGACGATATCGCTAATTCCAAAACCAGAGAAGGATCACACAGCCTGCGGCAATTACAGACCCATTTCCCTCCTTAATAATGATATGAAACTTTTAGCACGAGTCTTAGCCAACCGATTGAAAAGATATATGCCTCAGCTAATTAACCCTGACCAAGTAGGGTTCATTCCAGGACGCGAAGCCAGGGACGCGACAATTCGAGTCATAAATACTATTGCCTACTCGAAACGTATGGCACGCCCGTTATTACTTCTCTCGACCGACGCTGAAAAAGCCTTTGACCGGGTATTATGGCCCTATCTGTTTCAAACATTGAAACGATATGGTGTTGGTGAAGCCTTTTTGTGTTGGATAACAGCGCTGTACTCGACGCCGACGGCTAGAGTCAGAGTAAATGGAGCACTTACGGCCGCATTTCAAATACATAACGGCACGCGTCAGGGATGCCCACTCTCACCACTTTTATTCGCACTTAGTCTGGAACCACTGCTGTCCTCCATACGACAAAATGTGGGCATTAAGGGGATACAAGGTGCACACGCCGAACATAAGGTCTCCGCATATGCGGATGACTTAATGTTCATCTTACCCGACCCAGTAGGATCTATGCCAGAAGTAGTTAAAGAGCTGCATGAATACGGCTTGCTCTCTGGCTTTAAAATAAATGACTCGAAATCAGAAATCCTGGCAATCACACCACAAAAGCATTGGCGACGCGTACTGAGCGCGCAATATGCATTTCGCTGGTGCTCCTCGTCACTTGTATATCTAGGCATCCGTCTTTCACCAGATATCGCAAAGCTATTTACCTTAAATTTTCCACCACTTTTTGAGGTCTTCAAAACGGATATTGCAAGATGGACTCCGAAACATTTATCTTGGATGGGACGCATCAGCGTTATTAAAATGAATCTCCTGCCCCGCCTGTTATACTTATTCCACACGATCCCTATTTGCATTCCCCTATCATTTCATAAAGAGATACGCACGCTATTTTCTTCCTTCATTTGGCCGAACACTCGTCCTAGACTCAAGCATGACGTACTTTGCAAATCGAAACGGACTGGGGGACTCGCACTCCCAGACACGAACCTGTATTACCACGCAACGCACCTAGCTAGAGTGATTGACTGGGTGACTGGTTCCCCTGAGCAGAGGTGGCTCGACTTGGAGGAAGCGCAAGCCGGCCGCCCTATGTGGACTCTTCCGTGGCTTCCCTGGTCTGCTATTAAAAACAATGTCAAAGAACTCTCCCCAGTGGGCAACACGCTGACCGTCTGGCACAAGGCTAGAACAAAATATACCCTGTCTACATACCCTTCTCCCCTCCTACCTTTGCGATACAATCCAGATTTTCCAGTTGAGATATTACAATCATTAGCGACTCGCTTCACGGATTCCCCAAACATAGGGGTCCACCACATAATACGGAATGGAACCTTTGTAACTTTAGAGGCACCTGATCGGCCGGCCCCTACATTTGCAGAACGTTTTAATTTTCATCAGATTAAATCATTCTTGCGGAATTTACCAAACAACAATTCTCTAACTAGATCGCTTTCTCCCTTCGAGACTCTTTGCCGAAGGACCTCCCCGTTAGCAAATGGTGTGTCCACACTATATGGTCTTCTGCGTGACCTGATCACTGAACCCCCGGAATACATGTCCCGCTGGGAGCGCACCCTTAATACTTCCATAACAAATGAAGTATGGTCTGGGACGTTGTCCCTTACTCACTCAGGTACTCAGGTCACCAAGTTGCAGGAAACATCCTACAAACTCCTAACCTTTTGGTACCGCACTCCGGCCCTTATGGCCACATTTAATATCACAATATCTCCGACCTGCTGGAGATGCACGACAGCAATGGGCACATATCTGCACATTTGGTGGGAATGTGCTCTGATACAAATATACTGGAGGAGAATTCAAGATCTCGTGCGCAATACTACAGATGTGGACCTGGACTTTACACCACAAATATTTTTACTATCGCAACTCCCATTTTCGTTAAAATCAATGAAGAAATCAGTGCTAATGCGTATACTCCTGGTGGCTAGATCCTTGATTCCTTTATACTGGAAGTCAACCTCGATTCCCCCTCTAAAAACACTGATTGACAGAATGGAAACCCTGAGGTCAAATGAGGAACTAGCCCTATCTCCCACAAAAGCAGCACAACTCTATACAGAGACGTGGTACCACTGGTCCACTTACTGCTCCTCAGCACAGTTCAGGCAGGCGCTGGAGGAGGGCGACGGAGGCCGGGGGGACCCTACCATGACGGAGCATTAGACTCTAATGTTTCCTTATATATAGGAAACAAATGATCTACCTGACAGATGTAAGCCCCTGCCAAAGGACCCTATATGTGCCTTTAAAAACACAAACTTATGACAATATTGCTCCCTTCCTGCATTATATTAACTCCGACCCTCCTGGAACCCCTTCTACCAAACCCTCCACCCTCTAATTCTTCCCCCCTCTCCTTTTTTTTTTTTTTTTTTTTTTTTTTTTTTTCTCTCTCCCCTGCTCTCCTTGTTATTATACACTCCTACGACACCAGAGGATTGCAATACGATTTTTCTTCACTCTTCGGTTGGCCGATCACCAAAACTGACCCTCTGCAATTTATATGTTTAAATACATCTTATCTGACTGATAGGAGTGCTAATATTGTAACACTTGTTTAATGTATTGTCTATGTTAGATAAGCCTCTTTGTTTTAACTATACCTTTTGCGCAATTTGTATTGTATCTTTTCTTGCATAAAACAATAAAAACTTTTCAATTTAAAAAAAAAATTGTGCAAGAGTGGTTCAGGGAGCAGGAGACATCATTTTCACACATGGATTGGCCACCACACAGTCCAGACCTTAACCCCATTGAGGTTAATCTTTGGGATAATGTGCTGGAGAAGACTTTACGCAGCGCCGCGACTCTCCCATCATCAACACAAAATCTTGGCCACAAATTGATGCCACTCTGGACGCAAATAAATGCTGTGACATTGCACGAGCTTATCGACATGATGCTGCGGCGAATGCGTGCCGCAATCACAGCAAAAGCGACACAACCAAATATTAGAATGTGTGACCCTTTTTTGGCCGGGCGATGCACCTATATCTGAAGGTCACCAGGATTCACAATCATTGTAGAGCGGAGAGATAATACAGTTTGGGCTTGGTTTTATTTTGTTTAGTTGTCATTTTCCTGTAAGTCTTTCCGTGTCTGACAAAGACCCTCGCATCCTTCAAAATGATATTTCCTGTTAATATGCGATTTATAACATCTGACAAAGTGCTGATTGTTATAAAGTGCTCTAACACAGCTGTACATTAACATGTGAGTGCGTAATGTTACATTATTCATTGCTTGATATAAATTATAATAAACTATACTTCCAAAATATTTAAGACGACTCAATGTATCAAGTCCACATGTGACATTTCTAAAATGTAAACATTGCATTGTATATGCTCTCTGTGTGTTTAGTGTGTTACTCCTTTCATCAAGGTTCTGGAAACCTTCTTTACTGAGCCTAACATCCTTAAGATCCTCAAGACGTGCTGTCAGATTGAGATCTGGTGACTGTAGAATGCCCTGTAGAAACTGAACTCAATATCATTCTCATCGATGCAGTTATAATGAGAATCAATTGTGTTCTTTGTGACATGGTGCCTCTCTGATGGGAAGAAGACATCGGAACCACCAGTTGTTTTGGA
Source organism: Leptobrachium leishanense (assembly GCA_009667805.1). Classification (NCBI taxonomy): domain Eukaryota; kingdom Metazoa; phylum Chordata; class Amphibia; order Anura; family Megophryidae; genus Leptobrachium; species Leptobrachium leishanense. The sequence continues at coordinate 318,253,169 of CM019067.1, read as the reverse complement.
ACTACATGTATCGTGATACATAACAAAGAAAAAGATGTCATCTGCGCTTATTCCCATTATACCGTGTGAAACTAAACACAATTAGAGGTTTGGTTTCTTATTAATGACCATTATCGTGATGCCCAGCAATAAGCTTGACTAAGTATCATAGAAAATGTAGTACCAAAACACCTGGAGGGGAAAGGTTGTGGACATCTGCTTTAGATAGGCAACATATAGCCATAATGGAATAATTAGGAACAGCATCAAGTCAAAAGTATTCTGCAACATCGAAACATGGATGGCCCTATTACAATCTTCGCATTAAAACGCTCGCGCAACGCGTGAATTTGTGCACCAAGCGTTGAACGTTAACGCACGTAAATCATCGCTGGAATTACAATCCTCGCGCATTTTTTTATCCGTCGAGCAATAACGTGCGTAAAACAGACGCGCAAAAAACGCGCGCGCAGTACCGTTGCGTGCAGAAATCAGTGTGCGGACTGTTTTTTTCACGCGATTCAGCCAATCAGAATTAAGAGTCACAATTGTCTCACGTTAAGTTTTTGCACCTGTCAAAGTCAATCTGAGCATATATGCTGCATCAATAATAAATGCACACACAACTTCTCCAATTTATTGTTTTGGTATGTGTAGAATGTGTAACTATACTTTGCTGCATTTTTTTTTGGGCTGGTGTATTTGGTTTCGGCCACGACGTTCAGATTTGCCATTAACACCAGCTTTTAGGAGTTGCTAAAATTATGCGCGCAAAGGCTGTGCATCCTGCGCATAGATTGTAATACCATCCTCGTACCAGCGCACAAACGCATTTGCGCTCATAATGTTAAGTATACGACGCGCGCAGTAAAGTAAGCTCGCGCAGGTTCACCTGCGGTAGACGAATACGTGCGTTTGTTGCGCTGACATTGTAATACAACGTTCAGCGCAAATGGTTTTACCCCCCGCGTTAATGCGTTTTTGCGCCGGCGCAAACGTATGCACGAAGATTGTATTAGGGCCCGGATTCTTTAGTTCTAAAGGGCCCAGAACAAGAGAAATGTTCAGTATTGACAATAATAAAAGGTACTTAGTACAAGGTAACGTATGTATCTTGTCTTATCTCGGGCGATGTATCGACTGTTCAATATAAACCTTTATTGTGTCCATATAAGGACCATATGCATGTGCTATGGTTACACAAGAGCTGTACTGCTGGAAAAGTAGAGCCATGTACATATAGAAAAAGAAAAAAAACAACATAAACATCACGGTAAACAAGGCACAGGGGGTTATTCCGAGAGCTCCAAAATGTCGCCGACATTTCGGTGTTCGTCGTTCCATTTCGGGGAATCAAACTTCCCCACCCTGTAGTGACTTCAGCATTCACCGCAGGGTTTCTGAAGTGCAGGGAATTGGCCGCCGAATGCCGCCGCCAACCCGCTGGAAAGCCCCCGGCCTCCACTGCAAACCTCCTGCAAACCCATCGCCTGCCGCCAACCCACCAGACATCCACCGCAAACCCACCGGAGGGCCGCCAAACACAGCCGCCGAGCGCAGCGCGAAGAAAGCCGACAAGCCGCCGGAAGGGTTTAAAAAAAAGCAAAAACAGTATGATTGAAAGTGTCAAATTATAAACGTTGTTTGCAAAAAAACTATTGAACGAAAATGTCTGGAATTAACATATAAGATTTTATGAATGATAATAAAATGGTCTGTTACGGAAATAAGAAAATCCGCTATTAAAAAAAAAACGGGAAAAAAATTGCCCAAAAAATGCCTGAAAGGTCCTAAAAAAATCTATAATAGAGAAACGTTTTTCTACAGAATAAAATAATAAACGGTTTATTGGATATTGAGTAAAAGCGGGAATATTTTTAACATTGAAGCCTATGGGATTCGCCTGAATAAAACTGCCGAATGAAAACACCGAACAGCAGGGAATTTCGGCAATGTTTCACTGCTGTTCGGTGTCTGAATAGATTAACCATTGCTTCTCTATGGGGGATTTCACTGCCCTCGAAAAGGCACCATACTTGCTGTCAGTTCGCAATGTAGTGCTCACTCCCTACACTCACTACACTCCTACACTACACTGTTCACTAGAGATGTGCAATTTGTTTCGCTCCGAATTGAAATTCGGACGAAATTCACCATTTTCGGATTTCGGGAGCATTTCCGAAAACGAAATAACGAGCATTCGAAAATTTCGGATTGATTCGATTCGGTGATTCGGAACCATTTGATTCGGTGATACGGATCATTCTGCGATTCAGATCATTTTGGCAATTCGGATCATTTCGGTGAACCCGTTATAACCCATATCACCGGTGCTCATCGTTAATAGTATTTTTTATCTGGGGGTCTGCTCAGATACAATGATTTTTGGGTGGTGCATTAAACAATGGATTTCCTCTCTTCAGCTTCATTCAAAGGTTCCTTTAGATGCTGTCTTCAAGATGTTTTGGACTAATTTTTAATTCAAGACTAATTAGGGGTCACAGGTGTCGTAAAAGTTGCATTTTCTAGTGATATTGTTTCATACTGATGGATTAGTAGGTGGATCGGTCACTTTAATAGACCTCGATGGGTCAACAAGGAATTCCAATCGTACTGCAGTGTTCCATCAGCTAGAAGAGAGGACCATTAGAGGTCAATCCCATCTCAGCTTTCCTCCTACTCAACGCCGTGAGACACCGGGCCAAGGGTTCTCCACATGAAAAACGTGGAACTTTTATTTGACTTTTTATTCACTCTAATGCCCACGTTCTACTGGATCCAACCAAAAAGTGTTCCAGACAAAATGTTTTGCTCGGCCTTTACACTTTGCTCGCGTGACAGCAGATCCGTGTTACCGAAACAAATTGACGTTCTTCACCAAAGTCACGCCTCCATCTTGGTTTTTTCGCGGAAAGTACTCAAATAAAACGAGGGCATAAAAGTGTCAAACGAGAAAGAAAACATGTATACCAAGTTGAAAATAGTCTGGCAACATACGGAGACAAGAGGAACGGGGACAATCATTCACATACCTTCTCGTGCTACCATGGGCCAGTGAATGGAATGGTTGCCATGGTTGACGGTTACAATTGGGTGAACTTTAGAGCACAGGTCTTGTTTGACGTCTCTGCCCAAACATTGAGCCATGATGGTTTGTGTACTTTGGGCATAAAAAAAAACCCCACGTTTCGAAAGTCGAAGGGAAAATTTCAGAAGGTTCTTTTATCAAGAGTTTCCAATTTTTCTAGAGACTCAACCGTATTAGTCCGTCACCAGCTAATGTCTATGGCGGCTCAAAATCTATCGCGACGAGTAATGCTTCACTGCCGTATGGCGGCTTATAGAGAGGCGGACGGAGAAAGAGGCCAAAGAGAAGGCTCTCTTCTTACAAAGCTATTGAACATATTGCTGATAACCTTCCTTTCCCCTCACTCCTCAAGTAATTAATTTTTAACCTCCGCAAATTACTCTCTAACCGAAGATGCTTTAAAGATAAGTCGCTATCTTTAGCTCTTGCATTAAACATACAACACGTTTGTCCGTGTGACCTGTGTCTCGTTCACAATGTGCGGGCTTCACGAGAGCAGAAAAACACACGCGTTTTAACGCAATGATTGAAACAGATTTAGCCGAATAATTTCCACACTTAATTCTTTTTTGTTTATTTATACAGGCCCCTATTACATTCTTCGCGCAATTTTCGTTCGCGCATCGCAAATTTTTTTTTGGCGCGCATCGTCCAGCGTTATCGCGCGAAAATTAACGTGGTATTCCGATCCGAACGCATTTTCTCATCCATCAAAAAATAACATTGGTAAAAGCGACACGCAAAACGAAGTGTAATACGCGCGCAGTAACGTTGCGCGCGTAAATCAGTGTGCGGACTGTTTTTTTCGCCGGATTCAGCCAATCAGAATTAAGAACCTTAATTGACATCCATTTACCTTAATTGTCTCCCGTTAAGTTTTTGCGCCTGTCAAAATAAATCTGAGTATATATGCTGCAGCAATAATAAAAACACGCACAAATTCACAATTTTATGGTTTGGGTATGTGTAGAATGTGTAACTATACTGTGCTGTATTTTTTTTTCGTGCTGGTGTTTTTCGTTTCGGACAGAACGTTCAGATTTGCCGTTACCACCAGCTTTTCAAAGATGTTAAAATTATGCGCGCAAATGTCGCTCGTAAAATGATGCGCATCGACTGTAATACCATCCGCGTACCAGCGCACGAACGCATTTGCACTCACAATGTTAAGTATAGGACGCGCACAGTTCATCACGCTCGCGCAGGTCCATCCGCGTTAAAGAATAACGCGCATCGTTTGCGCGAACGTTGTAATATGACGTTCAACGCAAAGGGTTTTGCTCCTCGCGCAAATGCGCATTTGCGCACGCAAAACGCAAACGCACTGCGCGAAGAATGTAATAGGGGCCAAAGTATTTTACCGGGAAGGATACATTGAGATTTCTCTCGTTTTCAAGTATGTCCTGAGTATATAGCTTCTCCCGTCGCTTAGCCTCGTGGAGGGAGAAGCTATATACATGGAGGGAGGTAAACCATTGATTCGCTTTATCAATGTCAACATAAAAATGTCAACATAAAAAGTCATGATACGTTACAGGGAAGTTATAAAGTTATAGCAACAAAAAAAGAAACAGAACTGTTAATGTAAAACAGCCAATAAAGTCGAGAATTGTTACCGAGGAAGGTATATTGTTGTGCCGGAATCTGTCATTTTTATGATTAGCAGCAATTGGGTTTATATTTTAGGGCTTGCACACAGAGGAGGTTGGTACATATAACGTAGGGGCAGCAAGTGAAGAATCACCCATTTTTGGGCTGACTTAAAAAAAACAAAATAAAAACAAAAATGACATTGTAAGATGCCGGCGGTCAGGGTATTAGTGAGTGCATGACAATACACCCTGTCTGACCAAAAAAAGTCACACGCTGTAATATGTGGTTGTGTTGCCGTCTGCTGTGATTGCGGCACGCATTCGCCGCGGCATTGTGTCGATAAGCTCATGCGATGTCACAGCATTTATTTGCGTCCAGAGTGGCATTAATTTGTGGCCAAGATCTTGTGTTGATGATGGGAGAGTCGCGGCGCTGCGTAAAGTCTTCTCCAGCACATTATCCCAAAGATTAACCTCAATGGGGTTAAGGTCTGGACTGTGCGGTGACCAATCCATGTGTGAAAATGATGTCTCATGCTCCCTCAACCACTCTTGCACAATTTGAGCCCGATGAATCCTGGCATTGCCATCTTGGAATATGCCCGCTGTGCCATCAGGGAAGAAAAAACCCATTGATGGAAAAACCTGCTCATTCAGTATATTCAGGGAGTCACATGACCTCATTTTTTGGGCGCATAACGTTGCTGATCCTAGACCTGACCAACTGAACCAACGTGTGTGTGTGTGTGTGTGTGTGTGTGTGTGTGTGTGTGTGTGTGTGTGTAGATAACCTTTCATTGGAAGAGACTTACACATTTATGAGTGGGATCAGTTTAAGGGATCGGACACTAGCCCCCCCAACATACAACTTTACCATACGCCACTAACTGTACAAACACTTTATAGATCGTTGTAATCAAAGGAATATAAACATACAGGTTATTCAGAGAGAGCCGAACTGGTCCCGAAATTGCACCAAACAGTGAATTTCCCCATACGGTGCAAGTTCGGGGCCAATCAGCTATTCAGAAAGCAGGCAATTCACCAAATATTGTCGAATTGCCTGCAAATGCGGTGCCTGTTCGGCAGCAGTGAAATCCCCCATAGATAAGCAATGGATAATCTATTCACAGACACCGAACAGCAGAGAGAAGTTGACGAAGTGCCCTGCTGTTCGGTGGTTTCATTCGGCAGGTCTAATCACGCGAATCCTATAGGTTTCAATGTTAAAAATATTCCCATTTTTGTTCAATATCTAATAATTTAAACCATTTATTCTTTTAATCTGAAGTAAAAAGTCTCTTTTATTATAAAGATTTTTTTAGGTAACTTGCAGGATTTTGTCGTAAAAAAAAAATTCCCCCAATTTTCTCAAGTAGGGTTTTTTCGTTTTCTGAAACAGACCTTTTTATTGTTACTCGCAGGATCTTATATCTTAATTCCAGTAATTTACGTCCAGTAGTTTTTTGCAAACAGAGTTTGAAATTTTCAAAGTTTTGATCGTTTTGTTTTTTTTTTTGCTTTTTTACCCTGCTCGTCGGCCTGTTGGCTTTTTCTGGTGACTGGTCGGCGCAGTGTTCGAAGGATCGTTGGCTTTTTTTGGATGCGTTCGGTGGGTTTGCAGCAGATCGTCGGGTACGTTCTGAGGGTTCTCTGCAGTGTTTCGAATTGATCCGATTTTTCGAGTCATATCGGTGGGTTATCGGCAGATTTTCTGCGATTTTTCTGTGATTTTTAAGGTCCGTTCAGGGACTTTTCCCTGCTCTTTTGGGACCCTGCGGGGAATGCTGAATTCACTGCAGGGTCAGGGAATTGGATTCCCCATAGTGCGGGGACCGAGTGAGCACTGAAATGTCGGTGAGTAGAGTAGCATGCTTTAAACAGTGCAGATACGTTTTATTGTCATCCAAAGGGGCATCGTGTCACTCACACTTTCCAGAGCCCTTTACAAAGTGACTCAATCTCTAATTGCACTTATTGCACGTTGGACCTTATTAGCTTGAGTCCACCTTCTTTATAGATCTTCTCTCTTAGAACTTCACACATATCAAAAATAGAAAGGACATGAACAAACAAATATATTTTCTTACAGCATAAAACTATTTTCAGGTTTTAATACAAGAATTGGAACGCAACTCACAATATCCGGAGCCAGAGGATTAGGCTCACGTAACATAAGATCCTTAGTGCATCCTATTAAACCATCTTTAATTTAGCAACTGTAGCAGATCTCAGCACCCCAGCCGGGTTACATCTGATAATGCCACTCCTTGCGAACATCCATTTTCCCAACAGTGATCTCCCATGCCTTCTCCTGCCCTTAGCCGAAGCTTAAGGACAGGTACAATGAAAAAGAGCAGTTATAGCATTCCCCAGACACTGAAGCAGCACTCAGTACTGGAGTAGAACAGTCAGACAGAATTAATGAAACATACAGTTGTGTTCAAAATTATTCAACCCCCACTGAAATTGAGTGTTTTGGCCAGTTTGACATTGATTTTGATCATTCAGTCATCTTGCTTACAATTAAATCAAAGAGGCACATGTAGGTCAGACAAATATAACATAACATTTATAATGAAATAACCACAAATATCTTTTCTGTGCTCACATCATTATCAGTTTTATTCAACCCCCAAGTGACATTCAATCTTAGTACTTAGTACAACATCCTTTTACAGTTATAACAGCTTTTAAACGTGAAGCATAGCTTGACACAAGTGTCTTGCAGCGATCTACGGGTATCTTCGCCCATTCGTCATGGGCAAAAGCCTCCAGTTCAGTCACATTCTTAGGCTTGCGCACTGCAACTGCTTTCTTTAAGTCCCACCAGAGGTTCTCAATCAGATTTAAGTCAGGTGACTACGATGGCCACTCCAAAATGTTCCAGCCTTTAATCTGCAACCATGCTCTAGTGGACTTGGAGGTATGCTTGGGATCATTGTCCTGTTGAAAGGTCCAACGTCTCCCAAGCCTCAGGTTTGTGACAGACTGCATCACATTGTCATCCAATATCTCCTGGTACTGAAGAGAATTCATGGTACCTTGCACACGCTGAAGCTTCCCTGTACCTGCAGAAGCAAAACAGCCCCAAAGCATGATTGACCCCCCGCCATGCTTCACAGTAGGCAAGGTGTTCTTTTCTTCATAGGCCTTGTTCTTCCTCCTCCAAACATAGCGTTGATCCATGGGCCCAAAAAGTTCTAATTTTGTTTCATCAGTCCACAGAACACTATCCCAAAACTTCTGTGGTTTGTCCACATGACTTTTGGCATACTGCAGTCGACTCTTCTTATTCTTTGGAGACAGCAAGGGGGTGCGTCTGGGAGTTTTGGCATGGAGGCCTTCATTACGCAGTGTGCGCCGTATTGTCTGAGCTGAAACTTCAGTACCCACATCTGACAAATCTTTTTTCAGTTCCTCAGCAGTCACACGGGGACTTTTCTCCACTCTACGCTTCAGGTAGCGCACAGCAGTCGACGTCAGCATCTTCTTTCTGCCACGACCAGGTAGCGTTTCAACAGTGCCCTTTGCCTTGAATTTGCAAATGATGCTTCCTATGGTCTCTCTTGGTATGTTTAACATCTTTGCAATCTTCTTATAGCCATTGCCCTTCCTGTGAAGAGTAATCACCTCTTCTCTTGTCTTCCTGGACCATTCTCTTGACTTCACCATGTTTGTAACCACACCAGTAAATGTCTAGAAGGAGCTGAGTATCACAGTCATTTTAAAGCTGCCTAATTGGTGCTTATTATGCTTTATTGCTGCTCCGTGACATCCACAGGTGTTTTCAATACCTGATTGAAAACACTTGAATGAACCTCTGTTCTTCAGAGTGGTAGTCTTTAAGGGGTTGAATAATTGTGTCAATGAAGAATTCACAAAAGAAACATTTACTACTGTATTACAAAACCAATTGATGTCATTTTAGTTGCATATGGTTCTTTAAAAAGTCCTTGTAGGATTTCATTCTGAATACAATTACAAATGTACACTAAATTCCCTAAAACCCTTTACAGCATTGGGGGTTGAATAATTTTGAACACAACTGTATGAAGCAAATATATACAGTGCAAGGAGGGACCTGGAGACCAATGGAAGATGACAGCCTGGTGCCCTCCTCCTTCTCTTCTTCTGATGATTCACAGCCTCCAGCCACAACCCAATCTAGGGCAATATTCCAAAGTTGGTGCAAACTTAACCGGAGCTGTTGTAATTGTGTGGTTTGCTCCCATGATGCAACATTCACCAAAGTCTTAGAGCAAGCCTCACTTTAGAGCTGTGGTATAGGATAAATCAGTAGTGAAGAGGCAACAGGGTGGTAGAATGAATGTTTAGACAAGACTTCAGGGGTCTTTTGTGTTATCCATGCTGAGATGAGCGATGGCAGTCCACATGAGATCCCATAGTGGTCTAACAACTCGCAATGCTACCCGCTTGTGATGCCCTTTGTATACATCCCATGAAATACAAATCAAAAGGTTGGTTTTATGGAATTATAATAAATTTTTTGAGAAAGTGTTTTACCAGGAAGGATACATTGAGATTTCTCTCGTTTTCAAGTATGTTCTGGGTGGCGAGTATGTACCGTTAGGTGTCTTGCCCAAGGACACTTACTGGAGAGGTGCTCTGGCTGGCATTCAATCCTGTGTCTCCACGGTCTCCACAGTTATAGAGCAGTGATGTTACCTCTACTCCACCATGAAAGACATACTCTATTCTATGCCCAATGTCAAACAGGGAGGAGCAAGTGTTGCAAAGACATGGGGGGGGTAGTTTTCAACACAAAATATCACAAAATGGATTGTCTCACTTAAAACTGTGGTATAGGATACAACACTAGTGAAGAGGCAAAGGAATGCCGGAGGGAGTGTTTAGACAAAGCTGCAGGGGGTCTATTGTGTTGTGTAGATTTCCTGAGATAAGAGATGGAAGCTGAATGAGATAGAATAGTGGGCTTCATGCACTGGTATTACCCTCTGTGATGCCATTTACATACATTCCGCATATATGAAATCCTTATGAGTCCGTTTTTTGAGGATCTGACCCATAGAGTACATTCTATGCCCAATGCAACACAGTGAGGAACGAGTGCTCTAAAGACACTGTGGGGTCTTGCTATTCCAGCATTCAAAGGGTTGCACAGTAACTGTTTATTAACCCCTTCAGGTAGTGGGTTAAAGTACTTATCAAATGATGGATTTCATTGCGTGTTTCGTCCTCAGTCCTGTTTAATAACTTATTATGTACAAAACAATTTGTTTATGGCAATTACAGAATATTCAGTGCCCGAACCACCATACGGACGAGGTTAAACTGCAAAATCCAGCCTGTTTAGAACAACGTGTTTCTGATTCTGGCATCTCCCTTCATTTAGTTTCAGCAGGCGTCCATTAGATTGTACCGTTACAAAGTTTTATTGCCATTAATTACCGAACGATGCCTGATTAATATGCTCAGAGTACGCAGCAAGCGAAGAGCAAGGCAATGTCATTAAAATGTATCTTTCTGCTGATTTCGAATCTACAAAGTTTACTCGATGTGCCTGGAAGATCGTCTCGCTGACGTTTTTGAGATTTACCTGGAGAAAATGGTTAAGAAAAGTGAAAAAAACAAAAACAATGCAGATAGCGTCGATGTTTGCCGAATATGCAAACGCCAGCGCAAATCATTGTTGTTGCAATCTACGATATCACTGGATACTGGCGTGCTGGAAGTTATGTCATCTTGCCAATATGGAGTGTGTGACGGCCATGAGTCCTGCTAGATGAGGTTATCTTTGTATCAGAAGTAGAGAAAAATGCAGAGGTATGTCTCACTACTATGTCTCTACTGCCCAGCGGCACAGTGTCTGTCTGCGATATCCCATCAGGTGATGGATCAGTCTTAAAGATCAGTGTGGTATCGCATCCCTTGATGAGGCATCTGATTACCTATATAGATGCTAGTCATAGGGTGATATATAGGTTTAAAGGGACACTAGCACTTACATAAGCTGTAACTAGATTACTTATATACAGAATGCACCTGTAAACATGTAACATAGTGACTATATACAGAATGCACCTGTAAACATGTAACACAGTGACTATATACAGAATGCACCTGTAAACATGTAACATAGTGACTATATACAGAATGCACCTGTAAACATGTAACACAGTGACTATATACAGAATGCACCTGTAAACATGTAACATAGTGACTATATACAGAATGCACCTGTAAACATGTAACATAGTGACTATATACAGAATGCACCTGTAAACATGTAACATAGTGACTATATACAGAATGCACCTGTAAACATGTAACATAGTGACTATATACAGAATGCACCTGTAAACATGTAACACAGTGACTATATACAGAATGCACCTGTAAACATGTAACACAGCGACTATATACAGAATGCACCTGTAAACATGTAACACAGTGACTATATACAGAATGCACCTGTAAACATGTAACACAGTGACTATATACAGAATGCACCTGTAAACATGTAACATAGTGACTATATACAGAATGCACCTGTAAACATGTAAAATAGTGACTATATACAGAATGCACCTGTAAACATGTAACATAGTGACTATATACAGAATGCACCTGTAAACATGTAACACAGTGACTATATACAGAATGCACCTGTAAACATGTAACATAGTGACTATATACAGAATGCACCTGTAAACATGTAACATAGTGACTGTATACAGAATGCACCTGTAAACATGTAACATAATGACTTTATTTCCTACATATTTATTTTTCTTTTAATCTGTATATTTGTTTTGTTTTAATAACTTGCATTTTACTACATTGTATTTCTGTAACTGTAACATTTCAATGCTCTTGAATCCAGGACATACTTGAAAACGAGAGAAATCTCAATGTATCGTTCCTGGTAAAATCCTTTATAAATAAATAAAAAAATTAAAAGTTCATTTATTCTTTAATATTGTTTGCAACACCCCTTTTTGTTTTTATTGTTTTTTAAAATACCTTTTTTGTATTTTTTAGATGACATTTTATATTTTTTTTAAGATACTTTTTTTATCTAACAGACCTTTTTACTATATTTTAAAGGACCTTTTTATTATTTAGACACATTTTTATTGATTGAAATTCCGGTTAGGAGAATGTTTTTTAATTTTTATTCAGTTCGGTTCAATTCAGATGCCAATTCGGCAGTTATCGGTGCAGTTTGGCGGTTTCTGAATACCGGACAGCTAAGCCGCTTACCAGTAAGGTAAAACAAATACAAAGAGTTTGTACTTCCCTTGGTGTCTTCAGGGCTTGTCCCCTCCTGTGCTGCTCCCAGCGAAAAGACTGCTGTCCCAGAGGGAACCACAGCCCCTATAAAGGCAGGGCAGTCTTAAGGGGTTATTCAGAGAGCACTGAAATTTCATCAGTTTCAGTGCTCTATCGTTCGACGCTCTACAGTGTGATTCGGCCATTCAAGTTCGCTGACCCTGCGGTGAATTCAGGATTCACCGCAGGGTCACCAAAATGCGTCGAATGGATTCACCGAACACCGACGATAAACCCACCGAATGCTTCCGATAAACTGCTGAACGCAGCCATAAAGCCGCCGAACAGACTGCCGAACGCAGTTGCAAGTCGCAGAACGAAACCACTTAACGCAGCCGACAACCATGGAAATAATAAATAAGGTCCTATGAATAATAATAAAAAGGCCTGTTACAAAATAAAGAAAAAATGGCATTTAGAAAAAAATCAAAATCAAAAATTTCACCGAAAAAATCCCGAAAAATGCTTAAAAATTGTAAAATATAAATTAATAAAAAAAGACATTTTGCTGCAAATAAAAAGAATAAACGGTTGAATAAAAGATTTATAAAAACGGCGACTTTTTTTTGCATTGAAGCCTATGGGAAACGCCTGATTAATCCTGGCGAACGAAACAACCAAAAATCTGGTCATTTCGCCAACTTTTCGGTGCTGTTCGGTGTCTCTGAATAGATTAACCATTGCTTCTCTTTGCGGGATTTCACTGCCGCCGAAGGTCACCGCATTTTGCTGGCAATTTGACAATATTTGTTGAATCGCCAGCTTTTTGAATAGCCGAATGGCCACAAAATTGCACCGTATGGTGAAATTCCCCTGTCCGGTGCAATTCGGTGGCTTGTTTCTGCTCTCTTTGAATAACCCCTTTAATCAGCAGTCTGCTGAGAATTAACCCTATAGGGGAAAAGGACTTTCTCCATCTGCCTGCTGACAAAACGGTGATCTATCACAACAGAGAGAAAGAAATAGCTACCTGATACCATTTATATTTTGTAAACATGTCAGGGGGTCAGCATCGCCCTTTATTAATCCTAATCAATATGACGAAATAGTTACAATGTACGCAAAGTACAGCGACGCGGAGAGAGCAAGAGCGGAAAATAATCGCAACGCTGAGACGTGTGAGCGTGGAAATAAATGCGCGGCAGAGCATCGTTTTTAACGAACGAGATACAAACGTCTCAATATTTTTACCTTATACTATTTTGCACCGTACCTCGCCCACTCCGGTGCCCGCTCTATAAAGAAAATCCAAATAAATCTACGGCGCGAGGCTGAACATCCTGCGTCTCGGCTTTTAGTTGTCCCATAAATTTAAGGAAGCGTTCCTATGAGGTAATGATGTTGGAAGGTAGGCAGAACCCTGCAGGATGATGTCAACCCCATATCTCTGGATTTCAGCGGAATTGATGAACAGACAGCTCTTGCAAATGGTTTGGCTGGTGTCCTCCCGTACATTTTGAATGTGATCAATATAATGGAAGGACTTTAAGATGATTTAGCGCGTGATGCCCGTCGCAATATTTGCTTTGTAACCGCCTTCGCCGTCTTTTAGATATTCCAAGCGCGACGCGCGGCGATATTTATAGAAGGAATGTAAATGAAAAGCTGCGATATTGTAGCAGATACTGTGGCAGCGCAGCGTTCTGTTAACCCTTTCTGTGCCAGCGTGGAAAGTCAGACAGTTGGCACTGCTCTAACGCCAGCGGCTCACGGAAAAAAAAAACACAAATTATTTCTGTTTTATGCACTGGATCACATGACGTTTATGGGCTGAAACATCCAATGCAGGTCATTATAACTGATAAAAATGTTAAATAATGTTTCAGCGCTGCGCTACATAGGAGACGGAGAGCACATTATTTATGATATTGATGTATATATATATATGCTGCTTACAGGCTGTGGACACTAGCAGGGTTATTCGTTGAGCACCGAAATGTTGCCGACATTTCGGTGCTCTCTCGTTCCCCGCACTTCCCTGCACTTCAGGGAATCAAAGTTCCCCACCCTGTGGTGAATTCAGCATTCACCGCAGGATCCCCGGAGTGCAGGGAAAACTCGGAGCAAACTGAATTCCGGATTCCCACCGATAAAACAAATCTGATACGATTCGAAGAAACTGATGACTCAAACCACCGCAAAAAACACATCGAACACATCGGGAAAATGCAGGCGCAGAGTGCAGACCAGTCGCCGGAAAAAGCCGACAAGCCGACGAACGGGTTAAAAAAAATAATCAAAATTGAAACACTGTTTGCAAAAAAACTACTGAACGGAAATGTCTGGAATTTACATATAAGACCCTATGAATGATATTAAGAAGGTCTGGTACAGAAAAAAGAAAAAATGCTTTTTTTTAAAACAAAAAACCTGAAAAAATGTTGTCAAAAAATAAAAAAAAAATGCCTATAAGATCCTAAAAATGTATAAATAAAGAGACTTTTTGCTGCAGATTAAAAGAATAAATGGCTTATAAGATATTGGGTAAAAACGGGAATATTTTTAACATTGAAGCCTATGGGGTTCGCCTGAATAAACCTGCCGAATGAAACCACCGAACAGCAAGGCACATCGGCAACTTTTCACTGCTGTTCGGTGTCTCTGGATAGATTAACCATTGCTTCTCTATGGGGGATTTCACTGCCGCCGAACAGGCACCGTACTGGCTGTCAGTTCGCCAAAATTTGGTGAATGCCTGCTCTCTGAATAGCCGAATAGCCCCAAAATGTCACAGTACGGGGAAATTCCCGGTTCGGTGACAATTCAGGGCCAGATCGGCTCTCTCTGAATAACCCCTACTGTGCACTACAGGAGTCGCCAACCTTGGTCATTCGGATGTTTTGGAACTACATCTCCCATGATGCTCAGCAACTCATTAGGTTAACTGGGCATCATGGGAGTGGTAGTTCCAAAAGACCTGTACGGTTGAGGTCGTTGACCCCTGCTACTCACTTTTTTCAGTCAAATTGATTATTATTATTTCTATTTATTAATTAAGCGCCCACTTACTCCGCAGCGCTGTACAGAGGTGCAATGGGTAAAGACAAGACAATTCTACGATACACCAAAAAAACAATATTTCACCAGCAGATAGAGGAGGAGAGGAGGGCTGCTGTTCCCGTGGGAATTTACAATATAGATGGATGAAGGTGTGAGAAACAGTAGGGGGGGACTGCAAGGTGAGAGTGATGTTAATGCAGGGATGGATGAGGACGGTTATTGGGTCGGTCGGATGTTTTGTTACGGGGTCAGGTGGTCGGCTTTCCTGTCGTTAGGGATCGTTTAAATGAAGCCAGATTGGAGGTGAGTCTGATAGGATGAGGAAGCGCGTTCCACAGGGTCGGCGCCGCACGAGTAAAGTCCGGCAGTCTGGCATGTGAACAGCTGAAGATGGAGGAAGCCATTGTTGGATCTTAGGGGGCGAGCTGGGGTGTATTGATCAGAACGTTTTCAGAAAGATTTGATAACAATTTTACGTTTTCGGTCAACTAAGAATTTCAGAATTTCTCCCCAATTGCCAAAATGCCGATATTTAAAGCAAAAACCTATTTGGACAAAAAAGAGATGCACGTGTTTAGTGTAAATGTATCCAAAGGACCCCTGTATCTTGATCATTGTGAATTCCCTGCCCGGCAGGGGGGGGGTCCCTTACTGACATCATCGTGCCCATGCATGATGATGTCATTGGACGGGGGAGGTCCTGGAGGCAGGGCTGACATCCAAGATGTCAGCACTCATTGGAAGAA